>JAODAL010030018.1:0-50670 GCA_025379985.1 Phyllomedusa bahiana | reverse complement strand
ACCCAACAAAAAAAAAAAAAACCCCCGCAAACACGGTGTACACTTTTGGGTTTTTTTCATTTTTTGCCCCATTAGTTTTTTTTTTTTGCTTTTTCCCAATATTTTTCTATGGTAGGTGAATGACCCCATTAGAAAACTTTGCCCCGCAAAAAAAACCCCTAAATGTTATTAATGAAAAAAAAAAAAAAAATAAGCTGTGGCTCTTGCAGGACAAAGGGGAAAAAAAAAAAAAACGTATAAAAAAAAAAAAACACTTGGACCTACATGGGTTAGTTTTCCCCTTTTGATTAGTTTTAGCCCTTTGATTTCCCTGTCTCAACTTTTTTTGAGATATGTTGCTGCCATCAATCTCTAAATGTGTTCATTTTTTCAGATAAAACAGACAGAGGACGACATGTATAAATCCTGGTGCTGACAGGCCATTTTTGAAAATCGTTTTTTAAAGGCTGTTCCACAGCATTTCCCACCCCGTGTTAAAAGGGTTTTTTAGATCCGTCTTGACAGGATGGACCAACAGGACAGCTCAGGAGGGGTCTAACAATTAGCAGTGAGTTTATCACTGGGGGCTAGGGGAAGAACAGCGGCGTTCACAAAAGAGATTGCCGCTGGTTTTCCAACCCCCCGTTGGGAAAATTTCATTGCTTTGCATTGTGTATTTAGAAAGCTAGTATATGAAATGTCATAGTGACCTTGAAAAAGCACATTTATACGCAGGATTAGATGTCCTGGATTAAAAAGAAAGATCGGCTCCACGCTTGTCCACAGTATTGATACTCCTCTTTATTCAAGTGAATATGGATTTATTGCAGGATGCCATACAAAAACCCGCACATGGCACTTCTGGAAAAAAAAACAGATAAAATCCTATATATTTTGAAAAAGTGTCCCCTGCCGGTTCATAGTAGCTTTAGCAGTACCCATAAAGACGTAAGGGAGGTTGTAAAGTTTCTCTCCGTATAGGAACATATCAGTGACAAAGGTTCATATCTACATGGACTGTAAGGGAACGTGCACAAAGAATGGGGAAAAAAAAGGTATAAAAAAAGTTTGTGGATATTGCCATAAGTCACACAGTGAATTCACAGCAAAGTCTGCATATTTTGTCATGAATATGGGTTTTGTCGTGGATACTACTATGCAATGCAAGCGATGAAATCTGCAGTGAACAACTATGGAAAGGATTGATATGAATATTTTTTTTCACTCATTGCGTTCAAGATTTGTTAAAACCTCATCCTCTTTGCTGCAATTTTAGTACACAACATTTCCATTAGGCCTGATTCACATTTGTGTAATTGGTTCCTTTAGGGGATTTCATCAAAAATTACGGAGTGCTAAATTTTGTGTTAAAATTACAGGCCCCATGACTGCAGTCTGACGAACCCTCCTATAGTCAGTGAAGCATCGGTGTTAGTTATGTAATGGATTTGGCACCACTGTTAGTTTTGATTTATTTTTTCCAATGACGGAACAGAAAAACAGAAAAAAAATTATGCATGTGTGAATTAGGCTTTACTCCCCTATCTTTGGGTAGTATGAAGCTATTAATTTTAAGTATTACTTGGGCGGCAATTTTCCCTGCCCGATTTATAACTACTAAAAAAGGGGCCAGCTAAAACAAGGGTGCATCGGAAAAGAGCAAATTAAAAAAGCCCCTCCCCAGCTTTTCCTTGTTTGGGGCCTAAATCGCTAAAAACGGGTTCAAACCTCCCCTGGATTGCGCAGAACTCCTTGTTGGCCTGGCATAGATATGGAGTATCCCTTCACCTTTTCTCTCGTGATGGCCCTCTTACCCCTGTCCGACATAATCCAGTGTTGGCCTTGGCAGACCTCCCTTCGGGCCAGAGGAGACATGAGAACCGGCTGATTTTTAAAGATCTCTTGACTAATCAGGCTCTGAAACCAATGTCAGAGTTAACCGATGCTCACACGCTCTCCTGGTTCAACTATAGACAGATCTATAATTTCTATGTCACTTATAAGCCCACTTTGAACTTCCATAGAAACCTAACCCCTTTTGAGGAGATGTGCGTGGGGAGTTGCCCTTATGATCATACAATCTCACGAGTCTATGACTTACTGATCCGCTCCGGTATCACTTCCGGCCCAACTTACCAAACGGGTTGGTCTAGGGAACTTGGGAGGAAGATAGAAGAGGAAGACTGGCAAAAAGCTAGTACCCTCTCGTACAAAGTCATAGTTTCGTGTAGATTTCAGGAGCTAAATTTTAAAATCCTATCTAGATGGTACAGAGTCCCTGCCCTGCTCCACCTATCCCTCTGTCCCCAGTAGTTTTTAGAGATGTGGCCTGGAAGAGGGTACAATGACCCACATATGGTGGAAATGTGCTGAGATACAGGGTTTTTGGGACAAGGTAATTCACATCATTCATCTAACCACAGGAATAAAGCTTCAGAATGACCCAAAAGTGCTGCTGTTGAGCATTATACCCCTACCGATTAGTACTCTTAAGGGTAGCTTAATAAGATTCATGCTGCGTGCGGCCAGGGTTCTGATTCCCAGGCTGTGGAGGTCTACAGGGGTTCCCTCCATATCTGATTGGTACAAGGAAATCTTCTTTATGCAGCACATGGAGGAAATCAGAGCAGATAAAGAGAATATGGTAGATAGATATAGGGCAACCTGGTTTGACTGGGTGTCTTTCAGCACCTCCCCGGACTACGCCACATTCAATTAACTGATTGGATATATGCCATGCGAGACCTACAGACCCTAAAGGTGGGTGGCTGTTCTTAGGTGTTACAAGAGATTAGTGTACCTGAGGTGGGGAATCACACTTTTCTGTACTTGGATGGAACCTGATTGACCATACTCATTATTTTGTTGTCTTAAAGGGGTTTTGCCACGATGTAATGTTGACGTGGGATCCGCCAAAATGGGTATTTAATCATTTTTCTAAATATATGTGATTACAAAAATTGCAGCCTGAGAGAGCTACAGGCTGCCTTACCTGCCCTTAGTTACTTAAAAGCTTCTATTAGATACGACCTGACAAGAGCTGCTGGCCGGGCTTGCCCAGAGAACACTTCTTATCTGATGAAAGGGAGCTGAAGAAGCTTTCAAGGCACTGGGTAGAAATATGTTGTCTTTTGTATACAGAATCCACTAGTTGTAGTGTGGTTATTTGAGTAGATCCGTTTTTTTTTGCTTTATCTGATGACACGAGAACATGAAGAAGCTTTCAAGCTGCTGTGAGAAAAGGTGTTGTGTTTTGTACACAGAATCCACTAGTTGTAGTTTGATTGTTTGAGTGAACATTTCACACGATCCCTTATGCACAGCTCTGTGCTCTGGCTGTGTCTCTCTCTCTCTCTCAGTTCAGCATGGCTTGTTTACATTAACTTCTTAGCAGATAAGGCACGTCCTGGCAAAACCCCTTTAATATATCTTTCTTTGACGGTCCATCTCTCCAAGGTCAGATTACGTTTTTGTGTTTTTAGGTTTTCAATTGTGACGCTGATGCAGCCGGCAATCTTTTTAGCACTTTACTCGGCTGTGGTTTTTCTATCTACGCTACCTTCCTAAGAGATCTTTGTAACATGATGTACATTCCTATTTTCCGTGTCCTGAATAGTAACAATTATCACGATGGTGTATACCTCTGGACTTTAAGATCAATAGGAGAACATAGACCCGAAATATGTTGACCATCACTCTTGGGTGTTGCCTTTCTTTGTGATTTCACTATATATCTTGTAGAACCTTTGTTCTGATTTGCCTATGCTTGTGTATTTTCTCTTCAATAAAGCCTTTGAATACAGAAAACGGCTAGATGGGATAACCACCTTTAAATGTACTCTGCTTAAATGTAGGCTGAGGAAAACAGGCGCCTTAAAGAGTTACAGCTGGAACAAGAAGAGAGAATGGCACAGGAGCTGGCGAGAATAAAGCATGAGCAGCTTAAAGATGAGAAAATGAGGCAACAAATACGAGAGAACAGGTAAAGTACTTGTCTTATTGTAATTTAATACCAGCTATTTGCATCTTATTTCAAACTATGTGGAAACGCCACAAAATCAAACTGCTGGTCTTGTCCATTGTGCCAACCGCATATGATTGCCAGGGTGTTATTAGTTTTGCTGAATGAGGCAGACACAAGCTTAATCCTGTGGGAGAGTTGAAAAATTACATATTAGGACATCATCTATGTAGACATAAAGCTTAGTGTTTATTAATATATCCCAAGCCGAAAAAATGCATCATTTTAATCCAAACAAGTGTCTTTTTCAAGCAAGGAATGAACAACAGCTATACATTAAAATTCCTAGTGTGTGGCATTTGATAATCCAAAAACTGACACATTTTGAATTGCATTTAAGGGAAATTTTTAAGGGGGCCAAAAATTTTCGAATTTAAAAAACCGATGTAACCACTATACTTCTTTTAGGCTAGGTTCACACGCGTTGTTTCCTCAATGGAAATTCTATACTTGCAAGCGTGGAATTTAGACGAGGAAACAACGCTGAATGTGAGAGGTTGATTTTATTGCCTCCTATACTTTAGTATTGTGGGCTCAAAAACACTCAAGAATTTGAAAACTCGGTTTTCTCGTAGGTGCTGTCGGGTTTTCGGGGGGAAAATAGGGCAGGGCGTAATTACTTTTTTTGGATGTGTTTTTTGGGATCTTTTTTTCAATTTTTATACACGGGTTATATTTTGGGAAAAGGTAAACAAGTGTAATTTTACTAAAAGGGCCCCCCAAAGGGTCCATTTGTCAAAAATGAACTGTTTGAATTTTAGTAACCTAATGACCAACTTTTTTCATTTAAAGGGAGAAAGTGTAAGGGGAAAACCCCAAATAGGGGAAGCTTTTAACAGCATTTACATGTTTTTCAGAGGAAGCCCAATAGGGGAACCCTATAAACACATTTTCCATGTGAAACAAAAGGAAAGTTTAAATTTAGAGGGTTTCTATAACACTTTTTAACATGTTTTTCAGGGGAACCCAATAAGGGAGCATAACACCCTTTTTAAAATGTGTTTAAAGGGGAAAACCCAAATAGGGGGAGCTTTTAAACAGCTTTTTACATGTTTTTTTTCAGGGGAACCCAATAAGGAGCTAAACCACTTTTAAAAATTTTTTTCCCGGGGAAGCCCAATAGGGGAGCAAAAACAGCTTTTTTACATAGTTTCAGGGGAAGCCTAATAGGGGGGAGCTATAACACATTTTAAAATGTTTTTAAAAACTAAAATAAACTTTTTAAATTATTAATGATATAAAAGAAAAGGTTTTTTAGTATAGGGGGTTTTTTAAATAAAAAACCAAAAAATTTTTAATAATACATTTAAAAAATGTTTTAGATAAAAAAGTTTTTTATAAATTTTTGGATTTAATTTTAGTATTATACTGAAACCACTCAAAAATTCCCAAATAAAAAAACAAATTTATCAAAACATTTATAAAATTTTTTTAAATTTAAAAAATTCTATAAATTTTTAAAACACCCATTTAATACTAAAAAATTGCCTTTATATAATTCCCAAAACATATAAAAAGTGATTTAAAAGGATTAAACCCCCATGGGAAAAAGCTGTTAAAATTTTTCCCCAGTGGGGTTTCCCAACGCGGTCATTCGGTTACTACAAATTTTTAAACATTTTTTTCAGAAACAAATGGGACCCTAGGGGCGATTTAGTGTATTACAAATTTAAATTTTAAAACCAATGGGGTTTTTCCGGGTGCCCCAACCCAAAACGCCCTCCAAAACGAAACCCCAAAGTAAAGTTTTCGCTTTTTTGGGTCCTTTTTTTTTGGGCTCCAAAAGCGCACCCCCATTGTTTCCCCATGGGGATTTTACTTTTTATAAAACGCAAAATTAAAAATTGACATGCAATTCCCTTAAAAAAGGATCCACAAATGCAAACGAAAAGATGCATTAAACACGCTTCGGCGATCACCCCCCCTTTGGGCCGAGATCGTGGTTTTTCATTGAAACCAATGTAAATCAAGCTGCACATTGTTTTAAAACTTTTTTTGGATCCTTTTGGGTTTCCAAAAACAAATCCAAAAACGGATCTGAAAAACGTCATGTGAACATACCCTTAGATCAAAGTTAAAGTTTTTCTTTTTATTCAGGCTAATACTTTGTTCATCTTGGGCCCCCCAGGGGGCAAATTTCCCAAACCCTCACTTTCTCCCAAAGGACTTTTAAATTTAAAAGGGCTGGTGACCCCAATCCCCCATTATTACTGCCTATTTAAAAATTTTAAAACGTTACATAATTATTTTACAAATAGATATCATTTATAATTTTCCCTGCATTTATAGGCCAAAAACCCGAAAGGGGGCAAATTCTATCGTAAACATACTTGTTTATTTCTGGGCAAAGCAAGGGTTGTGTGGATTTAAATCATCACCTACATCACTGTCTAAATCCTGACTTGAATTGTAGAAAATATTTTTATACATCGGTTAATACTGATTTATTGGGGTATAAAAAGGACACAGACATGACAATTTAGGGAGGAAGGATGTAAACTGATAAACCATGTACTGTTTTTTAGAAGCACAAAGACTCTTTTGTCTTGTGCATTTATTCTTTTTTCAATGCACTATTCTTTTCTACGTACACACCCCTTGACGTTCATGCTTTCTATTAGGTTACTGGCTTTAGGGTCTGTTTGTTACCTGCGGTCCAAACACAAGCCTTTCCCTTTATCTATGTTTCTGCCTCTGTTCTTCAATGCACTTGAATTCCTCCGCTTCTAAGAGAACATGTACCATATGGCACCCTTACAATTCTTATTAGTATGACATAGCCTTGGGTTCATTCATCTCTTAAAAGAAGACCTTATCCATTTTTACTTTATTTCACTAGTGACTTATGCTGGTTCTAAATATAATTGAAGTCCTCTATAACTGTATGCACACTATAACATTTACCTTATCATTGGCATTGTATGAGCATGTTATGTCTTTGTATATCCTTCTGGTTTTATACTGTTGTGTTTTTTGTAAAGTGTAATAAATAATAACCCCCCCCCCCCCCCCCCCAACTGATTTTTGGAGAAAAAAAAGTTCTAGGTGAAACGAGGATATTTTCGATGCTATAAGGTGTTATTGTATTTATATGGACTTGATCGCTCTGATTCCTTTTATCTTGCAGCATGGAACTTAGAGAATTAGAGCAAAAACTGAAGTCTGCCTATCTAGCAAGGGAGAGGGCGGCGCAGGTTGCTGAGAAAGATCTTCTTAATTATGAAAAAATGGTAAGCAGCTTTATTTCATGTAGATTATACACAGGTGCACACGAAAATGACTTTAGGCACTATTGTCTTTATGGAAATTTATCTTGAGAAAACTGACACATTGGGGGAGAGCTATTCATTTAGAAGTGATGTGCTGTGGGAGCAGTTCTTTTAATAACAAGATCTAAGCAAATCATTTTTCCAGCAAAATCAGCTGAAAAAGTTATTTATGTGATTTATACATATGCTTGTTTAGAGTTAGTCCGCACATGTGTGGGGTATACAACAATTACCAGACCTTACACTTGATCCTCTATTGTAATAACTGGAATATGCTTTTATACTTGGCATGAAGTTGTATTAGGGTATGTTCACACTGCGTCTAGCAGCGCATACGTGTGCACATCGTTGGACGCTGTGTGTATAGAAGAGCGCGCAGAGGGGGGGGCCAAACCCATTCACTTTCATCACGTCTAAGCGTTGGATGTTTTACCATCTATGATGATTTTACTGGATTTCTAATAAAGTTGGACGTTTTAATTCAACCTTGCCTGGTGTGCTGGAGGAAGCTGGCTACTCCCTATTTCTTCAAGCCATTCACTTTCATTATCCCGGATGTGTCACTTCTTTCTGCCGCCGTTCAATACGCGCCGGGGAAGACGGCTCTCTGTGAGAGCTATGATGACCGTAATTACAGGGCGTATTTCGGAGCGTAATTGTGCTGCAATGTGCCCCGAAATACGCCCTGTAATAAGCCGTGTGAACATACCCTTAAAGGGGTTTTATCGTTACAAAGTTCATGTCTCAGATTATGGGGACAGTAAAAATAAGCACTTTTGTAATTGGGTTGCATTACCTCTGTCACTTGGTTTAGCAGATATGAGCTTGTCTGTAAATCTGTATTCTATTTCTGCTGTTGCTGGTCGGACACGCCCCTTGGACGGTTCCCACGCCCTAGACACTCCCCCTGCACTGTGATTGACTGGCTGATATTTCATTCAGCCTGTTGGGATACGTCCCTAGACAGAAAACGCCCCGGCCATGCCCCCTGCACTGTAATTGGCTGCCTGCACACTCTGTGTTTACTCCCCTCGGAGCTGTTAAAATCGGTAGTGAAACCAAGGTCTGCTCGCTGCATGCTCATCTCCCAGCTCTAGGGGGATGATCTGGGCAATTACTGCCTGTTTAAAGGGCTTTTGCCAAGAGGCTGATTCACATCCTCACAGGTCCAGTCCTTAAGCTGCTACTTTGAAAAGAGGGCGTTCTGTTCCTCAGGTCTAATGCAAGCCCCGCCTCCTTATGACATCATCATCTGTAGTGTATAACATAGGGATTCAACACTATGTCTGTATAAGCTGCTTGTGTTGTGTGGTGCTTAGCTGATCAGCTCTGCAAGAGAGAGGTTAGGAGTTCAAGCCCCATCAGTAGTTTTTTTCTTTTTTTTCTTTTATAAATTGTACACATATGTAAAGATATGAAAATATATGTGTAGACATCTATAATTTTATTCATATACACACATAAAGCTCCCCTATATAGTGTCCCATCCTCGCAGTAGTCACACCAAGCACTTCCAACATATGCGATACAATGCATATACTCTGGGGGATGAGACATAATATAGGGGAGCTATGTATGTGTATATATATATCATTATAGAGATTGACATATATATTTTAGGTCTCTCTACATGTGTGTAGAATTTAGGGGGGGGGAAATATACTCTGTGAGGGGACTAGAACTCCAAACCCCTTCGTTGTAAAACCAATGCTCTACCACTGCACCACCAGCCCAAGTCAGTTACAGGTTGAGCAGGGTCTTCTCTCAAAGCTAAGTGCTTCTCTCCCCATTGTTTTTACTCACATGTCACTGACAGCAGGCAGAGATCTTTACTTGAAGCTAACATTTGTCCTTGTAGTTGAGTAAAGATCTCTGCCTATTGTCAGTACAATTTGGGTGAACACCACTAGAACAGAAGTTAAAGCTGCTGGTTTTCAGTGTCAATTGTGTGTAAACTAAGAGATATAATAGGTGCTTGCTGCAGCTTGTGGAGCCTCAAGGCTGCAGACATAAGCATGCAAGAGGCTACAGAGCTGTTATATCCAGACAACCTTCTGCATCCCCTGCTTCAAACAAAATGATGATGTCACAGTTCTTCAGTGAGGGAAGACACGCCTCCTGGGAGGAGAGACACGCCTGCTGACAGGAGAGACACGCCCCTGGATTTCAAACTCAATCTGAGAAAATTAGCAGAACAGCACGAGCAGCTCAAACGATAAAACTCCTTTAAGAGCCGAAGATGGCAGGGTTGAGGGGGGACCTGTGTCTGTGCCTGTAACATCAGTAATGTATTTCTGAATCTGTCATATTGGTGTTACCAATGGGGGGGAGGTCCCTGCACAGTATGACATTGTGCAGTCAGTGCTGGAATGGTACCACCCAGCTGACTGATTCTGTGGTAACTGGAATATGCTTGCTTATAATTGGAATTATGAAGTTGTATTGAGAGCATTGGGTGGCAGAGTTAAAGGGGACTCGTGGACATCCCTGACCTGTCTGGTTTAGTAAATACCCGTGTTTCCCATAAAATAACAATTTTGGAGCATCTTCTCTTAAGGTATGTTCACACGGCATATTGGAGCGCTTACGGTGTGTGGCGCTATACGCCGTGTGTTTTAAAAGTACGTGCTGTTCAGCACATACTTCCAAGCAGGGGGAGGCGGCCCCATTCACTTTCACTATTAGCGCAGAAGTGACACGAACAAGTGACATGTACGATTGTACATGTACGCTGGGGGAGATGAGGCGTAATTCATAGTTCTCTATGAGAGCTATGAATTTCTGTAATTGCGGCGCACATTTCGGCCATATTAAAGCGCAAATACGCGACGAAATGCGTGCCGCTCTGGTGCTGTGTGAACATACCCTTATAACTCTGTTCTGCTGTTTCTCTGTTATTACTTCTACAAATGTATTACTGGATGTTACCAGTTGAGGGGTAGGGGTCCCTGCCAGCCGTCAATGTGTGCAGTAACACACTCTGTTGAAAACTAAAATGGCAACACTCATCTAACAGATTTAGTAAAACATTTTTTTGAAGGACTCATATGAACAGCACTACACAGAGTTAAAAGAGAAGAGGCTCCAGAATTATTTAATTAAAAACATAAGTGTTTACTAAAGCAGACACGTCAGGGGATGTCACTGGTCCTCTTTAATAACATGCTTTGTATTGGGAATTATTACATTTTAGTTGTTACTTACTGAATTTTATTTCTGTTGTTTTCACCATTTCTTAATAGAAACAAGAATCTGAAATAGCTCGCAAAATGAAAGAAGAACATGAAAGGGCTTCAGAAGAAGAGTTGGTCAAGGAGACAAGACGTTATCAAGAGAAGCTGCGTTACCAAAGAGATCTAGAAACACAGCTGGAAGACAAAGAGAAGAAGAGGCAGGAGGCTTATCAGGAATTCCTAAGGGAGAAGCTCCTGGTTGATGAAATTGTGAGGAAGATTTATGAAGAGGATCAAACGTAAGTTTGTTTTGCATTTGTCTCTCAATAACATGTATGTAGAGATAAAGGGCGACATGTCCCAATATGAATGCACCATAGTTTTGGTGTATTTTGCCGCAAAAAAACTTTTGATGCCATATTCTCGATATAAATGAACTGTAATACACAAAAACTAGGCGCATTATACGCCTGGCACAACACATTGTAATGTGCATAAAAGGCACAGTAAATATAGTAGCGATGATACACTGTGCGCCCCCATGACGCAATGCGTCTATCGAGGCACATTACATACACTAGCAATGATACACTATGCACCTCGATTGCGCAAGTGCACCTTTTTAGGCGCATTAAGTTTACTATGCAAGGCATACCTGACGTCAGATTTTTGAAAGGATCGTACTTTCAAACGCACTTTACGCTGATTAAATGCGCCTAAAAACTGCCGCGGCGATGCCAGTTTTCAGACATGTTGCCCATAGAGCACACAGTTCGTGCAGTAATATGGGGAAAGGACAATATTTTTGGTTCAGTTATTTATCTCCTTATGGATTAAACTCAAAAAAGAAATCTCCCACATGTAAAAATTACAGGAATAACAAATATCACAAACATGAACCCAAAGAAAAAAATTACTCCTTTAAAAATGCCTTTTTTTAGATCCAAATCTAAAAATATCTACGTAAATTTATTCTATAGGGACACACAAAAAGGGACAATCCAACTAACTAACTAACTAACTAAAAGATGGAAATTAAGCGCCCATAGTAGTGAGCGAAAACTACATCCCAAAAATTACATCGCCAATGGCGCTTAATTTCCATCTTTTTATCTATTGATAATATCACCTTAGGTTCTGGGGTGTAACTTTTGCTCACTACTATGGGCGCTTAATTTCCATCTTTTCATCTATTGATAATATCACTTTAGGTTTAGCAAGTGCAATTTATCACTGGCGTTTGATTTTTATCATTTCATTGATATTGAATATTGCCATCAGTCCTTTGCTTTCCCTTATGTGATTACACTGGTTCTGCATTGAGTGAGCTAATAAGATAAGGCAGGGTTAAGTACAGGGGACAGCTAGGGAATAGTACGGGGTCGCCCTTTTCGGGGCAGGATCTCCGCTAAGGGAGCTACATTAGTGGTGATAGCATAGGAGACAGTATAGTTAGATTGTCCCTTTTTGTGTGTCCCTATAGAATAAATTTAGGTAGATATTTTTAGATTTGGATCTAATAAAAGGTATTTTTAAAAGGAGTAATTTTTTCTTTGGGTTCATCCTTATGGATTAAGCCAATTTTTTTTGTTATAATTGTGATATAAAGTTTCAGGGTGGTTAGGGGCAGGGCTAAAAGTTTGGGCTCTTAGCTTTTGTTTAGTTTTTTTAAACCCTTAACTACAATGGAAGTAAACTTGTGTCTCAGTGCCAGGGGCTTTGTAACGATCCAGCTACACAGCTGGCAAGCGCCAGCTGATAATTGCAGTTAACACCCACCAGTTACAGCACAGGATGGAGCTGCCGCCATCCTGCGCTGCTTAACCACTTAGACGCAGCGGCAAACATGCCTGCAGCATCTAAATGAACGAGATCGGGGCCCCTTCGGTGAGATCGTCAGGCCCAGATTGCTTAACAAGGCTTCCATCACCGCCATATTTTTTATTTCACTACTTCCTGCCCGCATATTTGGTATAGCCGTGTCTGAAAAAGTCCGATCTATTAAAATATAACATCATTTATCCTGTACGCTAACACCATAGAAGGAAAACATTCCAAACATTGACATTGCGGTTTTTTGCTCATTTTACGTCCCCTGAAAATTGGAATTAAAGTGATCAAAAAAGTCGCATGTATTCCAAACTGGCACCAATAAAAAGTACAAATCATTGGACAAGACCATAAAACATAAGTTTTAATAATCTTATTGTCCAGTGATTTGTATTAATATTTTCAAGACCTAAATAGTATCTATTGGTATTATTGGGTTACCTATACTTACCCTCTATACTTGTACACTTCAGCCCGCAAATAATGCAGCCTCACTCAAATCCGTAGGTGTTAGTACAAAAAAGTTTTTGGCCGCAAGAAATGGCACCGCCCTGCAATTTTCAAAAATAGAAAATGGATTTTTTTTCTACGGTACTATAACATAATGAAAACCATACATGTTTGGTGTTGCTGGAATTGTGTTAACAGATAACACATCATTTATACCAGAGAGTGAACGCCCTGAAACAAAACCCTGCAAACGGCCAATGTACGTTTTTTTTTTTTCATATTTTCCCCCACTTGGAATTTCTTTGCAGTTTCCCAGTGTACTCTATGGTATGGGGAATGACACCATTAGAAAATACAACTTGTCCCACATAATAAAAACCCTCATTTGTCTAAATAGGTGGAAAAATAAAAAAGTTATGGCTTTTGGAAGGCGGGAAGGGAAAAACGAACGTGTCACCCAAAAAAACACAAGGTCCTTAAGAGGTTAAATGTTTGTTTTTTTATTATTTTATTTTACATATTGTGTCTCCATAAGGTCAGAAAAAGATCCCTGGATGGCATTTTTAGAAAACTTTTTTTTTTTCTTTTTAAACTGATTTCCACTGTAATTGGAGCTGATATATTGGCTCCAGTTACAGGGAAAAATCAGCCTCAGGTACTTGCTGCAGAGCTGATCTGGGTCTATTGAGACCCTCACTGCTAAACTTTATATGCAGTGTTCATTGAGCGCTATATATACAATTATCAAAAAGAAAGGGCCTCTAATAAACTGGATGAGCAGCTCCTTTTGGCAGTAAATGAAGGTGGCCCATTTTATAATTTTCTGGTGCATTCAGTATAAACTACATGACACAATTAAGCTCAAGTCCATGTAAGGACTAGCTTTATATGTATTAGAAATCTGATTCATTTTCTATAATCCCTAAAAGACCTGGGATGTATCCCTACGTCTTAGTCGTTAGGGTGTTTTTTTTTTTGTTTTTTTGTTTTTATATATTTTAAGTTTTTTTTAGTTTTTACAACCATAAAGCCACGCAGGGCTATTAACAGTAATACACACGATGCTTTAACGATGTAATAACATTAGCAGTGTACCACACAACGCAAATGATTTCAAATATTACACAATAATTGCTGTTATAAAACACGAGGCTTGAGAGCCGTCTTAGTAAGCACCCTAGATAACTGCAACTGACAGCCCTTTAAACAAAGAAGACAATTACATACATAGACAACTACCAAGACAGGGGGGAGACACAAGACAAGACACACAAGGACAAAGGAGTTTCCCCAGCTATACCCGCAATCCAACCATATCTGTAGTATATCCTACAAGTCTTGCAGAGCACAATAAACATCCCATGGTTTCCATATATGGTCGAAGGGGTCCAGTTGGTCGTGAGACAAGGCAGTGAGGTATTCCATACGCCTAACCTCTTGTACGCGGAGACACACATCATGTCTGGTGGGAATAGAAGTTTGCTTCCAAAATTTTGCAATCAAACATTTGGCAGCTGTCACTATATACAGAAAAAGTCTACCCTCCTTACGTCTTAATGGGGCATAGGGGATATTAAGAAGGAAAGTGCTCGCTGTGAGAGGGACCCTAACCTGAATAATGTCCAGCACCATAGACTGGACCTGTCTCCAAAGTGGCCGTATCAATCTGCAGTCCCAAAATATATGCTGTAGAGTCGCTCCCGGATCCCCACATCTCCAGCAACAGTCCGGGATTTCAGGTTTAAGCTTATGCAGTAGGGCGGGAGTATGATACCAGTACATTAAAATCTTGTACTGGTTTTCTTTAACTTGAGCCGAAACAGACGATCTAGCAGCCTGTTTCCAAATCAGCTGCCAGGTGTCTCTGGAGATGGGGGACCCTAGATACTCTTCCCACTTAACCATATATGAATGGATCAAAGGCGAGTCCTGCGAGGGGGTGATTAGGAACTTGTATATTGCGGATATCAAAACCCTTAGTCGAAAACCTGCTCTACAGATTTTTTCAAACTTTAGTGGGGGGAGATACTGTAGTGGATTTCAAGATAGAGAGCATAAAGTGTCTGATCTGAAGGTAGGAATAGGCGGCCGAGATTGGCAAATCATGTGCGGAACGTAAAACATCAAAAGATTTCAGAGTCAGTGTTCGATGGTCCACCATATCTGCAAAGTGAAACAGCTGCGATCAAACCAGGGTCTCAGATTCTCATCTGGTCGTCCATCCAACAGTAAAGGATGGAAGAGAAATGAAGTCATTGCGGAGGCATCAGAACAAACCCATATTTTTTGTAGCATCGCTTCCAAATATCTCTAGTGAGGGTCATGGAGTGCAGGAGGGTGACGCTCAATTTTTGGGTAGTAGTGGCCCACAATAGGGAGTTGGGATGAATGGGAGCCAACCACAACTTCTCCACCTCCATCCACCTGGTAAGCAAAATAACTGGACCATGATGGTATAGCTCGCAGCTGAGCAGCCCAGTAATATTTGGTTATATCTGGCATCGCCAAACCTCCATCTCCCCTGCCCGCCAGCAGAACATTCCGGGGATCCTATGTCTCTTATTACCCAGACAAAGTGGATCAAATCTGACTGTAAGGAGCGGAGGAGTTTCATTGGGACCGGGACAGGCAGGGTCTCAAAGAGGTTACATCAGTTTAGGGAGGATGTCATTTTAATCGCTGCTATGCGGGCCGAATAAAGAAAGAGCCAGCTTGTTCCACCTTTCCAGTAGTCTCTTTATCCCCACTACTAGCCTGGAAAATTATGCTTAAAAAGAGAGGTATAGACTGCGTCAAATATCCCCCCAAGTATCGCAAACTATCAGTTTGCCATCGATAATTGAAATTAGCCTGTAGTAGAGACAGGAGCGCTCCAGAAATATTCACTGGCATAGCTTCCGTCTTGGATGAATTAATTTTATAACAGGATAGATATCCGAATTTGACTAAAAGGGCTTGCAGGTTAGGAAGGGAGACCATAGGGTTAGTTAGTGTGGGGGAGAACATCATCTGCATATAGCGAGATCTTAAAATGCTTTGTTTTTTAGCTGAACGCCTCCAAATCATCAGTCGGTCTAATTGCTGCAGCCAGGGGTTCAATACAAAGTGCAAAAAGCAACGGGAAAGGGGGCAGCCCTGCCGGGTTCCATTTTGTATTGCAAGCGGTTGCGATGGGGCATGCGGGAGTCTAATAGTAGCATAAGGGTGAGAGTAGAGACCTCGGAGTGCACTAACAAACGGACCAAAAAATCCCAAATGCTCTCAGCGTGTGAAACAAAAAGGTCCAGTTAAGGCGATCGAAAGCTTTTTCGGCATCTAAGCTGAGGAGAAGCATAGGGTCTCCCTCCTATTATTATATCAATCAGGTCGATCGCTCTTCTGGTATTATCTCCACCCTGCCTACCTGGAACAAATCCCACCTGATCTTTATGTACCAATTGTGGCAAAAAAGGAAGCCTGTTTGCCAGTATCTTGGTAAATATTTTTAAATCCGCATTTAACAGGGCAATGGGTCTGTAGCTAGCGCACTCCGAGGGGTCCTTATCAGGTTTAGGTATCACGGGTGATAAATGAGTGCAGCATTGTGGATGGAACCGTAGCCCTTTCATGAAAGAGTTAAAGACCGCAGCCATAGTGGGTAGCAGTGGGGCTTGAATATTTGATAGTAGAGATAGGTAAGGCCATCTGGGCCCGGAGATTTCCTGACGGCAAGCCTTTAAAGAGTATCCACAATCTCCTCTTCAGTGATCGGAGATTCAGCGAGGCCACGTCGTTACTGCCAAGCTTCGGGAGGTTACAGGACAGAAGAAAGTCCTGTAATAAGGCTTCCCGTTCTCCCGGGGTCCGTAGGCAAAACCTTCTGGGATATTATATAAGCTTAGTGTAAAAAGAGTGGAAAAGGCCGCTACAGTGTCGGGGTCAGAACACGGGAGTCCCGAGCCATTTTTGATAGTGTAGGGGGTGGACTGAGCCGTTTCATCACGAAGCATTTTTGCTAATAAAGAATGAGGTTTGTTGGCCCTTTCATAATATTTATGACGTGAAAAAACCAACAACTTCTCAGTAACATGCAGCGCAAGGGTTTTCAGTTTTGACCGCAAACTCAATATCTGGCGCAGAGTGTTCCTAGTCGGGTTCGTTGCTAATTTAGCTTCCAGCAGCTTCAACTGAGAAAGGCAAACATTCCTCTGATATTCCCTATCCTTTTTCAGACGGGATCCTAGTGCTATACATTTCCCCCGCATAAACCGCTTTATGCGCCTCCCATAAGACGGTCGCAGAACCTACTGAGCCCGTATTAATCTCAAAAAACTCCTTTAACTGTTGTCGCAACTCTTCCCTGGTTTGAGAGTTCTTGAGCATAGATTCGTTGAGTCTCCAGTGGCATTTCCTCAAAGAATGTTTCCCAGACGTCAGAGTAAGACTGATTGGGGCGTGGTCAGACCACGTAATCGAGCCCACCTCAGCCGACTCCATCATTCGAAGAGCTAACACATTTCCAAAGAAATAGTCTATCCTGGAGTGCGACTGGTGCGGATTCGAGTAGAACGTATAGACCTTATCCGATGGGTGGAGTATGCGCCACAGATCGAATAACTGAACTGTCGTATCAATTGGCGAAAGCCCCTGGAGAGACAACGCTGAGCTCGGGAAGAAGTATTTGGATGTAATTGTAGCTTATCATAGACTTCAGAGAAAACAAGATTAAAGTCTCCTCCTACAATAGTCGGGGAAGGAGATAGACGCGACAGGCGAAGAAGAAGCCGTTTAAGGAAGGGGAGCTGCCCTGTGTTAGGCAGGTACGCGTTACATAAGGTAATAGGTGTACCAGTCAGGACACCCTCCAAAATCAGAAAGCGTCCCCCAGGATCAGAGAACGCAGTATGAATCTGTATGGGACAAGACCTAGAGATTAGGACGGCGACCCGGCCTTCTTCCTATCTGAGAAAACAACATATTGTACAGGGTACAAGTGCTTGACAAAATTGAAATTGCCCTCCTTATTGAAGTGGGTCTCTTGCACAAAGACAATATCTGCTGATTCCCGTTTGAGATCAGTGAGTAGGAGCCGCCTTTTGGCGTTAGAGTTAAGGCCCTTGACATTAAGTGACCTTATCTTAACCAGTGGGATAGTTAACACATAGAACCACTATATATCTGAATTGCAAGGTAACAGGTTTAATGCAACATACCAATCTGCAATGGGAAAAAGAGCTGGAGCACTTCAAGGCATCTGTGGAAACAAGAGGGAGAGGGAAACACAAGACAATACAAAACAACAGGTAACAACATAAATTTGACATCTTCCAGAAACCAGAACTAAAAGACTCCCGGAGAGGCACAAAGTACTAGAATACTTGAACTAAGACATCCTCATGATACCCCGATCCCTATTACTAACTACCGCCTCTAGGGGGCAATAGAACACAGCCGAAGTTAATGGAACACAGTTAGCTAACACAAGCTCCTACTGACACTGAACCACTAGTGTAATAGGCCTCGTATGTGGCCATGTGTGGGGGCAATCCCGCTGCAAAACTAGTGTAGCTAAGGGGAAAATGCATAACCTTGAGAGAAAGATGCAACAGCTTCCGCACAATTTATCTAACAACCTGAGGGAAGAAATACTCTAAGTGAGAGCAACAGACATAAAGGACAATAATTGCCATACCGACGGTACGGCCCAGATGAATCAGAAACCGGCAAGGGACCTCAATTCCCTTCTCCAGCACCCTATCAGGTCCTGTGAATGCCGGCCGATGAGAGGGAGGCTTCGAGGAGTCTCTAGGACGACGTTTCTTTTGTTGAGAGTGGACCTGCTGCCAATCTGGGGCTGGAGCTGGAGGAGGAACCACAGGGTCCCAATTGGGCAGGTCAGGCACAGGAATGTCCAGAGTGGCACAGAAATCTGGAAGATCTCATAATCCGAAGAGCTGCAGAGCGTCCACCTTTGTCACTAACAGAGCAAAAGGGAACCCCCACCGATATGCTATATTCCGATCTTTCAAGATATCCAGCAGAGGTCGCAGTTGTCTCCTTTTTTGCAGAGTGGGCCCAAGAAAGGTCTGGAAAAATCTGTAGATGGGCTCCTTGATGTTCCACTGTCGCAGTAGTCGGGCTTTGGCCATAATTTTTTCTTTCAGCTGAAAATCATGGACGCAACATTATAGCATCTCTAGGACGAGAGGCAGGGCCTTCGGTTTAAGAGCCCGATGAGCACGATCTAGCTTGATGTTGTGAGTAGACGGCTCACCTAGAATTCCATTAAACACGGTCTCCAGAACCTGATGTAGATCTTCCTCACCTGCAGCCTCCGGGAGGCCCCTGACTCTTATGTTGTTCCGCCTGCCCCTATTATCCAGGTCCTCCAGGTGTTTATTGGTCTCCCGCCAACATTTTGGATGTGACGTCATAGCGGCTTGCATATCCGAAAACATATCGCCGGGTGTCGTCATTGCGCTGATTCCAGAGTGTCCACCCTACCAGCTAATTGGCGAATATCACTCCTGACTGCGGCAATGTCATCTCTACAGGCTCTGACCTCAGCAATTAGTTGTTTAAAGTCCTCTTTAGTAGGAAGAGATGCAAGATATGCTTTCCAGTCCGGTGTACTGGACCGGGGAGGTTCCGCAGCGCCACCGGTATCGTCCATAGAGTCAGGGGACGAGGCCCAGCGGTCTAAGGGAGCTGTATCATCATTGGAATGAGCGTCCCCAGTGTCAGGCGGAGCCACCCAGGTAGCAGCGTGGGGTGATAGAGTAGAGGTGGTCCTACGCCCCTTCGGTATTGGTTGCATTTTAGAAGACATATCGCTTGGCAGCAAAGTAACTATGGCAGGGGAGAACTTCTGGACAGGTGCAGAGGAAGATCTGGCAATGAGAGAGCTGTTGCAAGGTAGGCAGGGCTGTGAAGCAGGGATCTCAGACTGTGATCCTTCAGGATGCCCCAGAGCGTCTAATTGGAGTCCTTGTTGCCCAGGTAACAGACCCCCTCTATTTAAAGGTGGAGAAGGGAGCACTCTGCGTTTTAGGGGGCTGAGGAAGTGTGGAGGCCCCAATGCAGACAGGCCTCGAGCCCCTCTCTGGTCACCGCCGATGCAACAGCTTTGCAGCCCGTCTGGAGAAGGGGAGAGCTGAGGAGGCAGGGAGAGAGATCCCTTTATTGTGTCCCCTGTCAGGTTTATAGGAGATGGCCCAGGCAGAGGGGAGATTGGAAAGCAGGGCACTGTACCTTTAATTGCTCGTCGCTGCCCTTCCAGAGACCCAGTGTGCTGGCCTCCTGTAGTGCTGGGTCGGCAATGCGGGGGAAGCCGCGGCTCCACAGTGCGCTCAGAGCGCTCCGCCGGCAGCACGGAGTCCGCGCCGGGCCGTCCGGCTGAAGATGGCGGCGCTTCCGGGGTCCCACGTGGCAATGAGGGACACTCCAGTAGCTGCGGTTTCCGGTAAGCGCTGGTTGAGTCTGTAGCCCGCCGGTCTCCTTCAGTGATCGGCCGCGGTCTCCAGGGAGAGGAGTGCTCTGCTGCTGCGGCCCGGGCAGTATCTCCGGAGGCTGTGCGGACCCCGCTGCAGGCTGTGGGGAGCAGGGAGATGGCGGGACCCGGCGCAGATATCTCCTTAGCGGGCCATCCGAGCCTTTCTGGCTCCCTAACGTCTTCCCTGAGGCTGGCTTCTTCTTTTTGTTGCTTTTTCCGCTTCCCCTCGCCAGGATGGATCGGGATTGTCCCCAGGCTGGTCAGTTTAGCTCAGGAGAGCAGGAATCATGCGGCCATCTTCTTCGGCGGTAAGCCACGCCCCCCCAGTCGTTAGGGTGTTAACAAACCTGGGTATATATCCTTGAACAGGTGAAGATGACAAAAATTGGTCTAGGGTGGGGGCAAGCCCTCAAACCAAGAGTGACTTGGCGGGAGGACCCTTTAGCGTTCTGCGAGATCACCAGGATGAGGCTGGTCTAGCTGAGGAGCGCTTAGTTCCCGCGGAACGGGGGACTTTCCCCGCTGTCGGCCTGTATGAAAAGCTCCGAAAATGGGCGCGCCTTTTAAGCGAATGCCATGCCGGCTGGCCCTTAGGGAGGAGCGTGCTACGACCCCCCCCATGGCCTCTGAAATTAACTCGTCCAAACGTTTCCCAAACAGCTTACCGCCAGAAAACGGAAGCGCCACTAATAACTTCTTGGAGGCTGCATCCGCAGACCAAGATTTTAACCACAAGGAGCGCCGAATGGCCACTGGATTGGCCGACACTTTAGCCACTAAGCAGGCTGACTCAAGCGAAGTGTCACACAGGAGCTTCGAAGCGCCTGAAAGCTGGGAAGCGAGACTTAAACAACTCCTCTGTGGAAGCTCCAGCTGTCAGCCCCTGCTGCAGCTGCTTAGACCAGACCATGCAATCTTTGCTGACCCATGACTACGCAAAGGCAAATCGCAGGGCTGCACCTGCCGCCTCAAAGGCGGACTTACAAAACCCATCAAGACGCCTGTCTGCGCTGTCACTAAGGACTGCCACTTCCGAGACAGGAATGGCCGTAGATTTCAAGAGCCGGGTGACTGGGGCGTCCACAGATGGGATCCCCGACCAATTTGTCACCGATTCCTCCGGAAAAGGTCAAAGCACATTCCCTGGCAATCAGCATCTCAAACTCCGGGAGTGACGGGAACACCAAACGCTGACGCCTGCTGCGCTTAAAGGAGGCCTCCTCCTGGGAGGCTGAGACATCCTCATCCTTAACAAGGAGGGAGTCTCTGACAGCCCGGATAAGGGCTTGGGCCGCTGCTGCCATTCCATCATCTCTGTCTGGCTCGGAGTCAGAATCAGAGAAGTCCCCACTTGAAGAAGCCATATCCCGGCATGGAGCATCTGTCTCCGACCACTGACCATCGGGAGAGAGCTCAGGTGATAGCGAGGAAGAGAGAGCTCTAAACCTCTTACGCGAACTACCCGTACGGGCTGCGCTGGGCGCTGGACCCTGGGAGGTGCGAGGCTGGGCAGCGACGATATGCGCTCTATAGCCGTAACCATAACCTGGGACAATCTGGACAGGAGACCCACAGCTAGTGATAGAGCCTTGGCCCATTCTGGGGCCACTGACTCCTGACAGGAGGGGTCGGGCCCCGTGGCGGTCAGCTGGGGAGCAGCGCAAAGGGCACTGGGCTGGCCGCAAGAGAACTTCTTGTGGCAACGGGAGCAGGCGAAATAAGTCGCCACTGCTTTGGATGCAGGGGGTTTTAAACTCCCATCCTTGGAAAAGGACATGGCTGCAGGGTGCGTGGGGCAGGGATAGATGGCCCACAGAAGGCCAACTTACCACCCCAAAGTGCTGTGTCCTCCTCAGGAGATCAGCAAACAGCCAAGACGCCTAATGCCGGAAAATGGCGTTCAGGCTCCGCCCCCAACACAAGCCTGGACTGCTGGAGGTCCTGCCCTATCGTGGGAGGGGCCCGAACCCGTTTGGGGCCGCCCCAATCGCTGCCCAGGTCCAGGAAAGGGAGCGGCCTAGTTGTGGCCTAAGCCTCCGGAAGCCGGGGCCAAATTTGAATGCACGGCCGCGACCCACGGTGCGGCCGTCGGAACACCGCGGAAACGGGTAAGGAGCACCCGCAGCCCCTGGGAGGCCTATTCTACCCCCCAGCAGCCAGGGCCAAGCCACAACGTGCGGTACCGTGGCGGTACCGCATGGATGCCCAACTGCCTGCGCAGCAGGCCAAACCTGCCCTGCTGCTTAAAGGGGTTTTGCCAGGACTGAGTTACTTACCTCCTTATCAGCATGGGAGTAGAATATAAACAAATCATGCTGAGTCAGAACGCTGCAGGGGAGAGAGGGAGGGGGTGAGCAAAGAGTGAGGAATAAGGGAGCGTCTCAAAACTTAATTCAAATAATAACTTTACAACAGTTGATTCTCTATACAGCAAGTCACAGGCTCATACACTGCTCTTTCTACCCAGCCCCTTGAAGCTCATTCATTTTCCCTGTCATCAGATAAGTGTTTCACGCAAGTGCGGCCTGTGAGGTCCTCTAGTCATGTCTAATGCAAGCTTTTAGGTAACTAAGGAGGACTGAGCAATGCTGTAGCTCTGAGGCTTCACTTTTTGTAATCACATATATTTAGAAAAGTGATTAAATACCCATTTTGGAGGATCCCACGTCAACATTACATCGTGGCAAAACCCCTTTAATGCCAGCAATAGAAAAGCGGGGAAATGAGCCCCTGCCTCTGGAATGCCCAGCGCGTTGGGGAAAAACGCCGCTGGGGCCAAAATGTTTAACCCGACGGTGACGCAGTGGGCTAACTTGCCCACTGCCCAGTTCCAGCTATGGCTAAGCGAGGGAGACGTGCTCCTCCCCCTCCCGGGAGACCCCCCCCAATACCGAGGAAAAAGGCAACGCTGGGGGGCCGCAGGAAAACGGAAGTCGTGCAGCCACTCAAACCGACCACCCTCACAACGAAGGAAGTCGGGGTACTCACCAATCCGACATCTTCGGGCGTCGCGGCATCACCCCTTTGGTACCATGCACCCATAGGTGAGGCTACCGGAATCCGTAAAAGCCCGCGGAGGTGGCAGGTGGGGACGGGTGAGCGTCAAAAAGGAAGACCAACCAGCTAAAGAACTGACTGGGTTCCTGACGCCCGCGGGGGGACAACATCACGGGCTGACGACCCCCTTGGTAGGTGAGAGCCAGGGGCTCAATCACCTTCCTGCAGGTGAGAGCCGGGTGCTCAATCGCCTTCCAACAGGTGAGAGCCGGGTGCTCAATCACCTTCCTGCAAAGGAAAGAAAAATAACAAACTCTGCAGAGCAACGTCTGCCTCCTACAAACACTAGGCTGAAAACTGATCAGCCTGGCGTCAGCAGGAGGGATATAGGCCACCAGGGCAGGCCCAACGCGTTTGGTCCGCATGGTGTCCGCCTCCTATACCCGAGGTGCTGTGTCCCCCAATGACATTGGTGAGAAAGTGATTTTCCCTATGGGAAAAAGTAAAAAAAAGTTAAAAACCTGTAAAACACAAACATGAAAAATAAAATAAAAACGCATACATTGCCCTTTTTGCCTATACAAACGTCAGTCGCCCAAAAAAACATAAAAGATAAATATTGTGTTACACAATAAAAACTTTTTTTTTTTTTAATAGTACTTCACCATAAAAAAAAACTATATAAATTTGGTATCATCATAATTGTATCGACCCAAAGAGTAAAACTAACTCGTCACGGATACTGCACGGTGAGCGCTGTTAAAAAAAAAAAAAAAAAAAGTAACACCGATTTAAAACCGATCAAAAAAGCCTCGTCCCCCCCCCAAAAATGATGCCAATAAAAACTTATAATAGTCCTGCAAAAAAACAAGCTGCTATATAGCTCCGTACACTGAAAAGTGAAGAGGTTATGGCTCTCCGACCATGGCGATGCAAAAACGTGTTTTCCTGTTTCAATAAAAGTGTTTTTATTGTATAATGATGTAATTATGATGTAATTTATAGCATTCGACGAACGCTGTAAGATTTAAACCCAAAAAACTATGACAGAACTGCGTTTTTTTTCCTCCCCATTTTCATGGCCCAATGCTAAAAAAAACTGTGGAACAACTATGCACCCAAAATGCACAATACACTCCTAGTTGAGATCCATGAGGTTTGTTCAATCCAACATGGGGCGACTTCTGGAAGGTTTCACCTGTTCTGGTACTTTAGGGGCTTTGCAAATGCGACATGGCCCCACCAAAATCTGCCTTCCAAAACCCAAATAGCGCTCCCTCCCTTGTACGCTCTGCCATGTACCCAAACAGCAGTTTACACCCACATGTAGGGTATTGCCGAACTTGGATAAATATCCATAAAAAAATACAGTACCACCTATAAAGACTACACTAATCAACATATGTACACTATCCCTTCCTAACTTCCCTACACTTATCCTACGATAGACCAAGTAATCGTCCCGATAAGGACGGCCTAGTCTCTGTCGGCTCACCCTATTATCTTCCTTCTGTGTCCCTATCAATCCACCACAAGCACTAGCGTGTATATATTTCTATACAAGTTTTAAGAGTGAATTAGAAGTCCAGACACAGTTCCTATAAAACCCCCTAATTAATATTCAAGGGGATCAAATATCAAGAACAGCCCAATTCTCTTACTTATACTTTAAGTGGATATAGATTCTTCCACATACAATTATCACTGTTCCTATAGTACCCCCCACCAATGAATATCCATGGGGATCAAATAATATGAACAGCACAATTGTTTTCTTCCACAGTTAGGGTAGATATCTATATATATATACAGTCCGT
Organism: Phyllomedusa bahiana; assembly: GCA_025379985.1. Taxonomy (NCBI): domain Eukaryota; kingdom Metazoa; phylum Chordata; class Amphibia; order Anura; family Hylidae; genus Phyllomedusa; species Phyllomedusa bahiana. The sequence continues at coordinate 25,663 of JAODAL010030018.1, read as the reverse complement.
GTAGGGAACATAATATACATCTATCTGATATCATCTCAAGATACATCAAACCTCATCCTCGACGCGTTTCCCCCCTCCATATTCTTGGGTTCATCAGGAGGATCTCACAGGGGACGTCACTTTGACTCAAGATGGTAGTCTCCTTGATATTTTGATGCTACTATGCCCTCGGCTGTCGGCGAATGCGCAGTTGAATATGGCTGGTAACTATGGTACCGTTGAATGCCGGCGCATGCGCAGGAGCGATGTGAGGACGCCGAGTTGTGAGCGCACCTGTGAGCGGTAAGCAGCTAGAACTGTGTCTACATAAGATGGGATACAGGGCATAGTAGCATCAATATATCGAGGAGACTACCATCTTGAGTCAAAGTGACGTCCCCTGTGAGATCCTCCTGATGAACCCCAGAATATGGAGGGGGGAAACGCGTCGAGGATGAGGTTTGATGTATCTTGAGATGATATCAGATAGATGTATCTTATGTTCCCTACACGGACTGTATATATATAGATATTTACCCTAACTGTGGAAGAAAACAATTGTGCTGTTCATATCATTTGATCCCCACGGATATTTATTGGTGGGGGGTACTATAGGCACAGTGATAATTGTATGTGGAAGAATCTATATCCACTTAAAGTATAAGTAAGATAATTGGGCTGTTCCTGATATTTGATCCCCTTGAATATTAATTAGGGGGTTGTATAGGAACTGCGTCTGGACTTCTAATTCACTCTTAAATCTTGTATAGAAATATATACACGCTAGTGCCTGTGGTGGATTGATAGGGACACAGAAGGAAGATAATAGGGTGAGCCGACAGAGACTAGGCCGTCCTTATCGGGACGATTACTTGGTCTATCGTAGGATAAGTGTAGGGAAGTTAGGTAGGGATAGTGTACATATGTTGATTAGTGTAGACTTTATAGGAGGTACTGTATTTTTTATGGATATTTATTAAAGGTTATATTTTAGAGATTGGATTTGTTTAGTCTTGGTCAGTGATTAGTTGTTCCAAATCCATACAGATACTTAATTTTCTAAAAAGGAATTTTTCTGTGACTTTATTGCCGAACTTGGAATAAATTGTGTAACAAAATTTAGGGGGCTTTTTCCAGGATTCCTTGTAAAAATTAAACCTTTTAAACTAAAATTGCAGATTGTTGAAAAAATGTTTTTTTTAATTTACACAGCATAATGCTAAAAAAAATTTGTGAAACACCTGTGAGGTCGATATACTCACTACACCCCTGGATATATTCCCAAAGGGGCGTAGTTTAAAATATGGGATCTTTTTAGGGGTGTTTATTAAGATTTAGCACCTTAGGGTGTCCGCAAACCTGCAATGGCACTTAAATAAAATCATATTGAAAATGAGATCCCAAAGTCCAGTAAGTGTTCCTCTTACTCTGAGGCTTGTGGTTGAGCCAAATACAGGCAGGCCCCGGGTTATGTACGGGATAGGGACTGTAGGTTTGTTCATAAGTTGAATTTGTATTTGAGTTGGAACAGGTATATTTATTAAATGTAACTCCAGCACAAAGGGTTTGTTTTTTAGTTTTGGATAGTGCAGGGAAGGATTTTTACATTTGTTTTGCTGTGTGTTCCCTTGTTACGAAGATTTCACCTCATTCTCACCTCATGTGCTGCTGAGGCATGCTGGCACTTGTCGTTCCACAGCTACTGCTGTGGAACATGGAACTACAAGTGCCAGCATGCCCCATAAGTCTGCGTTTGTAACTAGGGAACAGATATAAGTCGGAACGGTTTAAGTCGGGGACTGCCTGTAGCGCACTAGGGCTACGTATGGGATATCTCTGAAAACGGCAGAATCTGAGGAATCAATATTAAGTAGCATTTACCTGGTCACATCTACTGTATTCCAGTGAATAATGGATACAAATTGAAAATCTGCAAAAAAAAAAGTGAAATTTTGAAATTTCACCTCCCACTTTGCTTTAATTTCTGTGAAATACCTAAATGGTTAACAAACTTCCTAAACATTGTTGGAGATCCTTTAACCCCTTAAGCCCCAAGCCTGAAAAGTAGTTAGTGACCAGAACATTTTTTTAGTTTTTGCCTCCTTGCGTTTCAATAGTTGTAACTTTTTTATTGTTTCAAGGACGCAGTTGTATGAGGCCTCGTTTTATTCGAGACAAGTTGTACTTTATGGGGGAATGGTTTAAGTTCACTTTATAAATAATTGCAGAATTTTTTTTTTTTTTTTAAACCAATCACATTTCACACTTAGTAATTTTTTAGATTAAACCTTTAAGGCACCCTGACAATCCATTACGTCAAGGTTCACTGCCTGTTAATGCACCATGATGTCCAGGAATGTCATGAAAGCTTTCTGTCTCCCTGTGCAGAGATAAAATGAAAGCTCTAATTAGCACATCTACACAGCAGGCGATCAATCATTGCAGTCCTGTGCTGAGGATGCTGGGATTGGTCAGTCAGTCTGCTGACTCACCCATTACAGCTGATCCAGTTCCTGGGGCTCTGCTCTGTGTGAGAGAGTGAGAAGATGGTATTTCTGTGCTGGGTCCTAGTGCCCTGTGCTGCGATCTGGGCTGTCACAGCCTGAAATACTTTATTAACCCCTCCACTGCCTATTCACTTCACTGCCCCTGTGATCTATTTGTGGCAGCTGTCTGATCAGACAGTTTGCCACTTTCAAGTTCCAGCAATTTTCTGCCAGTGATCATCACTGGCTCATACAGTGAAAAACACACACAAAAATGAACCCCTTCATTGCCAAGTCCCTGTTCCCCTCACTCATATTGTTATAGCTGTCTGATCAGTTAAAAAGACAGTTTGTAACTTCTGTTCCAACATCTGTCACTGCCCATCACTACCCCAATAAAGCCTGAAAAATATACTAAAACAAGAAGGTGCTCCTTCAATTCTGAGGCCTGTGGAAGAGTCAAAAAGCGCACAAGTGGGATATTTCTAAAAACTGCATAATAAGGAGAATCATTATTGAGTTGTGATTTCTTGGTAAAATCTACAGGGTTCCAATGAATAATGAACAAAAATCGGAAATCTGCAAAAAAAGTTAAAATTTTGAAATGTCACTTTTCATTGATTTCTGCGAAATACCTAAAGGGTTAATAAACTTCCTAAATGCTGTTTTGACTGTTAAGGGGTGTAGTTTCTGAAATGGAGTCATTTATGAGGGTTTCTAACATACAAGCCCCTCAAAACCACATCAGAAGTGGCCTGGTTCCAAAAAAAAATCTGTTCTGTAAATTTTCTTGAAAATTTTAAAATTTGCTACTAAATTTTAAAGCCCCCAAATGTTTTAAAAAAATAATAATAGGATGTTTAAAAAAATCATGCCAACACAAAGTAGACATATGGTAGATTTTCATTATTTACTATTTTGTTTGGTGTGACTATGTTTCTTGCACACAGAAATTTTTAAACTTTGAAAATGGCAAATTTTTCCAAATTTTCACAAAATTTCGTTATTTTTCACACCAAATAAGGATTTTATCGACCAAAATTAATTGCTAAATTAAAGCACAATGTGTCACGAGAAAACAATCTCTGAATCACATGGATAGGTAAAAGTATTGAAAAGTTATTCACAGATAAAGGGGCACGTCAGATTTGAAAAAAAGGGCTTGGTCCTTAACTCCAAAACAGGCTTAGACCTTAAAGGGTTAATTCTAAAGGTTATTACGGTCGTGTGGAAACCGAATATGTGTAGTTTTTTTTGTGTGTGTAATATATGCACAATTATTTTTTATTAAGTATTTTTATTTATTTTTTTATTTTATTTTTTTACACTTTTTATGTTTTTTACTTTTTTTTTTAAATCCCATGATGGGAGAACTCTGTTAAATTTTTTTAACATTTTTTTTACAGTTAGTAATGTATTAGCATATTTATATATGCTAATACATTATAATCTGTGTCAGTTTGACACAGGCAGTGATCAGGACAGCCTACAGTCTGTCCTGATCACTGGCTTGTTACACAGACAGCTCTGGGGCTACTCTAGGTCCCCAGGGCTGACTGTGCAGCCGTTCCCCGGGCTCTGTCAGGTCACCGGGCGTTCCAATCACCCGACAGAGCAGGGAAACCCTTTGATTGCGCTGCGGTGACGATCCGCCACAATCAAAGGGTTAAAGTACCGGGTTGCGGAGGTTTCCTCCGCTCCCCGGTGTTCGCAGGAGATGCTCTGGGATCAGGGCTGTGTAGTACAGCCCCGATCCCAGCGCAGCTGCAGCGCCCGGAGCCACAAACCCGATGTGTGCAGCAACGCCAAAAGACGTCGCTGCAGACGAACGACCCGCACCAGCCGCCGTCAAAAGTCAGTGGGTGGTCATTAAGGGGTTAAGGGATGTAGTTTCTTAGATAAAGCCATTTATGGGGGAATCTAACATACAGGCCACTGGACTGGTCCCTAAAAAAATGTATATTGCACATTTTCTTGAAAATATGAGAAATGACTACTAAATTTCTCAGCCTTTTCATGTCGTAAAAAATAATAAGACCTTTAAAAAATGATGCCAACCTACAGTGGACATATGGTAGATGCTAGTTATAAACTATTTTGTGGTGAATAGTTATGTCTTACACGCAGAAATTTTAGTACTTTCAAAATGACAATTTTTTCCCAAATTTTCACAAAATTTTATATTTTTCACAAACATGGATTGTATGAACCAAAATGTCTTACTATTATGAGAAAACAAGCTCTGAATCACTTGGCTAGGTAAAAGCATTAAAAATGTATTCTGATATAAAGTGACACATGTCAGATTTAAAAAATATGGTCAAAACTGGCTGGGTCCTTAAGGGGTTAATCTTCATGTTGCATTGTGTTGGGTTTCTTATTTTGGGGCTTCAGAACCAATTACTAGTGTTCCATATAGTTAAAGTCTCAAGTTACGATTGTTTCATTTTACAATGGTCGTCCCAAGTCAATTCATGTTGTAACTTGAGATGCCTCTATGCTGTAAACTACACTGTTATTGCTTATGTTACAATACTTTTATTATCAGGGTTGGCTTGATGTTTGTACTGAGTTGCTTGCTTTTTTGTGCATAGAAAAGATTCACAGGACACCAGCAGATGGCAGCAACGTACACACATAAATACCGGTACAACACTTCTCTGCATTCATATATCCTGGAGTTATACTCAACAGCTGCGTAGTGATGCTCTTATGATTTACACACTGGGTGAACCTGCACATTAAAGTTCCTCTCACGTTAATGAAGGCATGCTCTAAATATATTGAATACAGTAGCATATGCCTTAACTAGGCAAACCATAGCTTGTTGAATCCTTCCGTACAGAAGTAGTAATAGTACAGTGTGAATACATAAAATATTGATATATTGTGCATTGGACTTTTAGAGACCGGTCTATATTAATGTTATATACCCCATGAAGAGGACCTGTGACATCTTCTGACCTGTCTTTCTAGATCAGGGGTGGGCAATTAATTTTCCCATGGGGCTGCATGAGAAAGTGCGATGGTTTTGGGGCGCCGGACTAATAAAAACATAGGATGAACGGGAAAAAATTCGTTTTTGGGGGATTATCTTTGTGGAAACTTACTGGGGGATGTATCTATATACCTCTATATATACTGATGGTACACAGTAAGGCAGGTATATACAGCTCTCCTCAGTAAGGTAGGTATGTAGATGTATGTCCCCTCAGTCTGGCAGGTATATACAGCTCCCCTCAGTCAGGTATATAGATATAGGTACCCACAGGCAGGTATCTAGATAGGTACAGCTCCCCTCAGGCAGGTAATTAGATAGGTACAGCTCCCCTCAGGCAGGTATATAGATGGGTAAAGCCTCCCTCAGGCAGGAATATAGATAGGTACAGCTCCCCTCAGGCAGGAATATAGATTAGGTACAGTTCCTCAGGCAGGTATATAGATAGGGAAGCTCCCTCAGGCAGTATATAGATAGTAAAGTCTCCCCTCAGGCAGGAATATAGATAGGTAAAGCTCCCCTCAGCAGGTATTAGTTAAGCTTCACCAGGCAGGTATATAGCTAGGTTAGGTCTCCAACAGGCAGGTTATATAGTTTAAGGCTCCACACAGGCAGGTATTTAGTTAGGTGCTTTCCCACAGGCAGGTTTATATTTAGTGTGTGTCCCCAGGCAGGTATATGATAGTTAGGTGTGTCCCCAGGCAGGTATATAGATAGTTAGGTGTGTCCCCCAGGCAGGTATATGATAGTTAGGTGTGTCCCCAGGCAGGTATATGGATAGTTAGGTGTGTCCCCAGGCAGGTATATGGATAGTTAGGTGTGTCCCCAGGTAGGTATATAGATAGTTAGGTATGTCCCCAGGCAGGTATATAGTTAGGTGTGTCCCCAGGCAGGTATATAGATAGCTAGGTGTGTCCCCAGGCAGATACATAGTGAGGTGTGTCCCTAGGCAGGTATATAGATAGTGAGGTGTGTCCCCAGGCAGGTATACAGATAGCTAGGTGTGTCCCCCAGGCATGCATATAGATAGCTAGGTGTGTCCCCCAGGCACATATATAGTGAGGTGTGTTCCTAGGCAGGTATATAGATAGCTAGGTGTGTCCCCAGGCAGGTATATAGTTTTATGGACAAAATTAAAAATAACAAACACGAATACTCACCTTGGCTTACCTGCTTCCCGGCCGAGCGCGCTCATCTTCCATCCGAGGAGCTTCCCGGGCTGGTGGCGTGATGACGTCATGCCGCCAGCGCCGGGACGCTCCTCCGTCAGCTCCTGGGCCCGCACAGAGTTATTACTGTGTGTGCGCCCAGGAGAGGCAGCGGCGCGGTGAGCAGAGTTCACCGCGTCTCTGCCTAATTCACCAGCAATAGTAGCGCTGACGGCCCGCGGCGGCCTCTCAGCAATACCCGGCCGCGGGGCCGTCAGCGCTATAATTAGCAGACCTGGGCATCGTACGCCGTGGGCCGCATCCGACGAGCTGGCGGGCCGGATGCGGCCCAGGGGCCGTACTTTGTCCAGGTCTGGTCTAGATAATACTTGTGTTCTCCATAAAATATCAATTCTAGAGCATCTTCTGTGTGTTATGCGGTTCCACTGTTAGGCTATGTTCACATGGCGTAATTGTGGCGCATACAGTACGGTTGATCAGCGCGCACTGCCGCGGCACGGGGGGGGGGGGCGGCAACCTGCCGGCCCCATTGACATTCAGTACTCGCTGCGAATACGAATACATGTCACTTATCTCCCCCTGCGTACAATACGATTGTATTGTACGAGCGGGGGGAGGAGGCGTAATCCATAGCTCTCATAGAGATTACTGCAATTTTGGCGCGCATCTTGCTCGTATTAGAGCGCAAATACGCCGCAAAATGCGTGCCGAAATTACCCCGTGTGAACATACCCTTATTCCTTCTAGAGCACAGGTGTCAAACTCAAGGTTCAAGCTCTTTTATGTAGCTCCCTAGAACTTACACAGCCGGTGTGCAACACACAGGCGGTGGCACAGCTCTGACAACCCTACCAAGGCACCTAGCCATCCTCCAATGGCCCTTTGAGGGCAACCACAATGCTACCATGGCCCATGGTGAAAATGAGTTTGACACCCCTGTTCTAGAGATTTATTACCAAATCTGTCAGCTGGGGTGTGTCAGTTGAAGGTGTCTTTCTGCATGGTCTGACATTGTCCAGTTAATGCTTGTAGAGGCAGGTTGTACAGGGACACACCCCATCGGAAACTGGATTGGTAACACCCATTTGACAGATTCAGTAGTACTTTTATAAAAGGAATAACAGAGAAACAGAACAACACAGAATTCTACCAGGAGATGCTCCGGAATTGTTATTTCACAGGGAACACAAATATTTACTCATTTAAAGAGAACGTAGAACGTCTTCTGACTTGTCTGGTTTATGAAACCCATTTCAACTGCCGATTACCGAATGCTCTATTTATCGAAGGGGGGGAGGGGGTTGTTCATTTGGTAACTCCATCGATAAGGTGAAAAAACAGAGTGACTAAAGAGGGTGTTGCTCATTTATTAGGATTCATAGACTTTCACACTCTAGTTTCTTACATTTATGCAATCTTGAATTACATATATGGTTAAACTGCTACTCTTTCTAATATTTTGCCATATTCAACTAACAAGTTTTAAAAGCTAAATTTAAATCAGTTAATAACCGGTGTTATTTTCTGTATCTATATTCATTTTACAGCGAAAGGCAACTGAAACTAGAAAAAATGAACGCCACCAGAAGATATATAGAGGAATTCAAAGAGCAGCAGCAGACCTGGAGAAGAATGGAGAGCGAGAAGATGGCGGAAGAGAACAAAAGGATCTTGGCTTTTGCTAATATGCAGCAGAGGAGAGAGGAGGACCGTATGACACAAGTTAGAGAGCAGGAGGAGAAGAATAAGGCTCTTCAGGACATTGTACTGATCACTAATGCAATCTGAATTGGGGCATGCTCCTCTAGAATCCCCAATCTACTTTACAATTCACAAAGAACAGAAGATGCAAATAGTGGAGGAAAAATTACTACATATTTTCACATTTTTAGATTCAAAATAGAGCCCCAAACTATACATTTATTAAAGATAAATAAGAAGATGTTAATTGATAAAATCTTTGATGTAGATGCTAGCGTGTCGTATTTTATAATATTCACTGAATTGCTTTGCCACACCTTTTCCATTAGTAGGACTTCTAAGGAACTTGTAATTATAATTTCTAGTTTAAAAGGGAAAAAATAAACCACTTTTACAGCTCCATGAAGCAAGTATAGATACTGCACTCAAATGTGAAATTTCACATTAGGACCCTCTAAGTGGCATGTATAATATTGGTAGCTTCTTGTGTGGCAGAGGAGCCTTTGGGTCCCTTTAAGCACTTGAGCCTATATGTGACTTCCGACTTTGTGCACTCTCCAGCTATACCCTTTTTCTGAATTTATTTTTACCTTCATTTATTTGTATCCGTAGACTGCAATGTATTGAAAACTTCATTTGTATATGAATTTCAGATTTGTTTTCCTGATCCCCCTTAAAGGTATCCAGTGTCCAAAAGTCCAGTCAGGGGATATGGACATGGTAGAAGGACAGGGAAAGCAAAGAACTGCTCAGTATACTTGGCTCCCATTCTGGTGGACCTAATCTATTCCTGTATTACAAAAGCAGCCATTTATCTGAATGGTTATCATGTAATGCTACATTTTCCCTGCAGGGATGACTTTTGGCTGGCTGTGGCTTACCTCGGCAAAATCAGCTGATTTTGGGAGCATGAGCCAGAGCGATCAGGGCTACATTCTGAAAGGGGATGTCTGGGATGAAACCAGTAGACCTACTACTATTCATGCAAAGCATTGCAACTTTAAAAAATGCATTTCGTAGAACAGATGAATTCTTAAAATCTGTAAGAGTTTTCGGTAGAAATAACCAGTGATAACTTTTTTTTTTTTTTCTTTATTAGCTTGCAGAACATATTTACAGAGAACAACAACAGAGAGAAGAGTTCGAGCAGATGCGTGAAGAGCTGTACCTTGAAGAACAAGCAGAGGAGGCCAGGCAACGGGAAATTGTAAGTGATAGGAAGTATAACCTTTCTTTTTCTCTCCAGATATTGTGCCATTGTGCTACTTATTCTCTCCAGTATAACAGGTTACAATGTTCATCTTCACAGGAACATTGTAATTAATGGCGCCTATTGTTGAGCAACTCTCAACTCTGTACTTACTGTATGTGCTATGTTATGCAGTATCCCTGGTATTTTCAATCTGAAGGACTTTCTAATAAATAACTAAAGAGGAAATTGTCATTTAGCATACGTTTTTTTTATTCATGTAGAAGGTGCACCATCATTGTAGATAACACATTAGTAGTAAAGAGTCTCTCTAGCCGGCGAGGCAAGCTCTTAGAAGGGAAGTACTTTCATGGTTGATGACCTGCCCTTTACTTTTTAAAGGGAATCTATTACTGATATTTTCTTTTACTAACTAAAATGAGATATTGTTACATATTTTTTTCTTCTTAGCTGTTTTTAGTTTTCTGCTAGTAGATTTGATTATTTTTTTTTCCGTATATGATTATGGGGGCAGCCATCTTGCCGATGCTGCTTTTAACAGCATTTAGAGAGATGCTTTACAGCAGCCTCATGGCAATAGGATCCTATGAACAGGAGCAGACCCATTGTCTTCTATTGGAGAGTTTTTTTTTAGGCATGATCTGTGACCCGGGAAGAAATCACTGTGCAGGGAGGGTGAGAGCTGTGACTATATCGTATTGTGAATGGTAGATTCTGTGTTATCTATGCACATTGGTGTTACCTTTCAGTGTAATCCTGTATGTGCTGCTAATAAGGAGTCTGCTGAAAAGTTTTCTCTACAGGACAGGAAGTGTCAAACTATCATTAGGCCAAGTGGCCAAAGTGAAAACCACAGGATTCAAGGATTTTTTTTTACAAATATTCATGGTGATCTGAATTTTATTTTAAAAACACAACAAAAATTTTTATTAAAATGTGTTTAACACAAAAACATGAGATTAACAATATGTCATTTTATGATGATTTATTCCTTTTACATCAGGCTTAGAATAAAATGCCTGCTTGAAATGTATTTAACCAAATGTAATTTTGTTGCATTGATTTTTTTAAACAATAGGGTGTAGTAGAAATCTGTTACATTTAAAGAACTTGACTGGTTAACAACCAGGTTGAGATTTTTGAGATTAGTGAGGACTAATAGGGGATTAAAGCATTTATTGTTCAGAGATGTTTGCCTTGAGGGAGGTAATGCCGACATTAAGAGGATAGTTCAGCTGCTGCTCTCATGCCTAGTAACAAGACAACATCATGTTTATGTTCTAACACAATCACGAAGCTACATATTATCATCCCTGTCGTATAATAAATTAGAAAATGGACATTATATTCAAACCTATATGATTATTTGAAGTTGGTAGTTCAGAACTGCAATTTTAATATGCAGATTTAAGAATTCTCTTCTTGTACATTCCAAAATTGCTTTGTACAAAATTTATTAAAAAAAAAAAAATTATTTCAGATTGCACTTGCTTCTTTTGAGAACTATAGACTGATGCATCTTTCACGTAGCAAGTCTTAGAAAGCCAAGTACAAGAGGCCCCACCACAGTGTACAATGGCAGTATGTCTAAAAAAGATGTCTGAAACTAACCAATCTTTGTCATGATCGCCCTCTTCCAAAATACTACCCATTCAAGCCGTGCTATTCTTGCTTAAATTACGAGTGAGGAAACAATGGACTCATTCTCATGATTGTAAATTATAGCAGACTGTAATTGACCTCATTTATCAAAGCTGTCTAGCAGAAAAACTGCTCCATTGCAACCAATCGGCTTTCTTTTTTAAACTGCTTTGGAAACCTGACAGCTGCACTGTGGTTGCTTGCCATGAGCATCAAGGCCTGATTTTTTTTTTGTTAGATGTGGTTTATAAATTAAGCCCAATGAAGTGTTGATGCTTTAATCACACATGCCGTTTTTGAGGCAGCTTTTCGAACCAAAACCTGGAGTACATTCAAAAGGAATGAGGAATAGAAAGAACTTATAACTCTCCTTCTTGCTGGCTGGATGCACTTTTTACTCTCATTAAATAGTTGCAAATTAAACTGCATAAAAAACTGCATGCATGTCTCCAGCCTAACGTCATACTTGTGGTAGAGAAACCAAATGTAAGTATCTTTTTTATGGCAGTAGCTGTCCATGCCTGAATCTATTTATCTCCAGCTAATACCATCCTTACGGTATGTTCAAACAGGGTGGATGTATTATGGATTTTCCACAAAAATCACAGTAGTTTACTTAAACCTACACCCCAAAATCCACAGCAATTAGTGCAGAGTTTGTTGCGGATTTTCCATCGATTTTTCTATATGGACTTCAGTGCCTACTCCAATTAAAGTCAATATAAAAAAAACTCAGAGTAAAATCTTCAGCAAACGTCATGACAAAACTACAGCAAAATCTGCAACAAAATCCACACGATTAATGCTGCAGACTTTCATCTTAATATGCAGCATATCCGCCCCATATGGCTGTTCCCTTAGTGTGCATGGATATTGAACGAGTTTGCTGCAAAATTTTCCACAGAAAATCCACAGGAAAAAAATGTGCCAATTTGACCCCATTACGGTGAATGCAGACAGGACAGATTTGCTGCGGATTTGGATTTACAAACTGAAAATCTGTAGCAGATTATAGTACCAGCCACGTGAATGGGATATTTTACAAATCCCATGCCCACGTGGCGGACATAAACTGCATGGAAATTGACCTGCGGTGCAGATTTTTTAATTTGCAACTTGTCAATTTTTTTTTTTTTTATTATTATATATTATTATTTTTTTTTTCTTTGCAGATTTTATCCCATTGAATTGAATGGCATGAAATCTAAGCCAAAAACTGCATGGCCTGTTGCAGAGTTATCTGCAGACTTACTGCAGAGAAAATTCCAAAGCAGTTTTGTCCTCTGTGCACTCACCCTTAAAATACTTCTCATTTAGTTGACACAACCTTTTTTTTTTTTTTTTTTTTATAAATATGTTGCAGAATAGATTTTTTAAATACAAGGGTTTTAATTTATACATAAAAAAGTTTGTACAATCCAGAACTTGAGAACTTGAATTTTTGCAACTAAACTGTAATATTATTTTTATTGACTCTATTTTAGGCAGAGATGGAGAAAAAAATTCGTCAGCGGCTTGAATTGCAACGTACTTTTGAAGAACAAATGGCATTTAAGCAAATAGTTCAACAAGCAGCAAAAGAGGAAGAAGAAGCATTCAGGCAAGCCATGCTTGCAAAGTTTGCAGAGGATGATAGAATTGAGCAGATGAATGCTCAGAAGAGGAGGATGAAACAGCTTGAGCACAAGCGTGCAGTAGAGAAACTACTGGAGGATAGACGTCAACAGTTTATTGCTGATAAAGTGAGAAATTACATTTTGATTATATATTGTACATTGGGCCTTATTTATCAAAACTGTGTAGCAACAAAACCTATAGTAACCAATCAGAGCTCCGCAAACATTTTTTAAACTGCTCTGAAAGAATGAGAACTGAAATCTGATTGGTTACCATGGGTAACAAAGACGGTTTTGATAAACAAGGCTCGTTTCAGCATTGATTCTCTTTGTTCTTTAAAGAATATTGGGGCAAATGTATCAATACTGTCTTAGATAGTATACATTTAGACTAGACAGTCTTACAATGCGCCACATTTATCAGTGTTAATAAATGTGGCGCATGTTTAGACTATCTAGTGACATGTCCCAACTCGCCAACGCCAGTTTTTTGGTCTACTTTGCGCCAAAACCACTTTTGACGCCATATTCCTGTTGTAAATGAACTGTCATACACCAAAACTAGGCGCATTTTACGCCGGGCACAACACTTTGTAATGCGCCTAAATATGGTGCCCTGTGCACCCCGGCGCATTACATATGTTATGCGCCTCCGTCGGGCAATGCGCCGCGATAGGCGCATTATATATACTACCAATGATATGCTATGCGCCCCGACTTTCGCTATGCGCCTTTTTTGATGCAATGCACCTTTTTAGGCGCATTAAGTTATACCTGACGCCAGTTTTTAGAAATTATCGGACTTTCAGGGCACTTTACACTGATTTAATGCACCTAAAACTGGCATGGATACACCGCTTTTCGGACATGTCGCCCTAAGTTTACACCTTCTATTAGTTGGCTTACTTTATGCCACTAGTTGCAGCAAAATGTTGGCACTTTTTTTGGCCTTAAACATGGCGCCGCACACTAAGCTAAGCTCCCTTTGCCAGATGAGGTGCAGAAGTGTCTAAAATAAACTGTGGGTAGCACACTAATGCAAATTGTAGGATTATGCGTGCCAAACCAGGTGGAATATAGAATTTTAATGGTCAAGCACACCAATGAAGGAAGGTGGGTGCTCAAGTGGAGAGGGTCAAAACAGGCCCGTAATATCAAGACTATGTAATCCATGGCACACCAATAAGGTTAATTGCAAACATAAGTGTATTTACAAGGATAAGCAGAAGAATATTGCCGATAGGTCAAGTATATAGTACATAGAAACTTACTGCATGAGATCAAGGAGGAATACAAATTTTAGAGGAGAAACGGATGTCAATAGTGCCGACGTTTCTGCCATAGGCCTTTATCAAACGACATCTGTCATTATCTAACATGAGTTAGTGTTAATGAGATGAGACTAGACTCCACGCTCTGAGGATAACAGCTATGTAGGGATCTGTAAAGGCAGCAAAGGAAAGGAAGCTGCAGTAAAAGCTATGTGCAGGATGTGGCAAGTCAGAGCCTCTGTCGGGTAAGAAGGAGAGAACTGGAGGGAACCAGATGGAAGGCCTGCCAAGTCTCCAAATAATCACTATTAAAAATGACACCAGTCAGTACTCCATAAATTGGTTAAATTATCTGAATGCTTGCACAATACTTTAGTAATTCATATGTCACTAGATAAAGCAGAGCACCACTTTGTAAATTTACTTTCATAAAAACATCTTATTGTACATAAGTTGGAGGCGATAAGCTAACTTTCAAGCAACAGCCCTCTTCAAGCTGTAATTCTTCCAGTAGAAACTCGTATACACACGTCAAAGTGCCAGAAAAGTGGTCGCAGCAGGTAAAACCTTCTAAAACACATAATAATAAATGTGGTTTAAAGCATATACTCCAGTAGTTTGACGCAGAGTTCGCCAGAATTGACTCAATTGGCACAATAAATGTGCCCATGGGGTTTGATTAATTAAAACATTTTGGTTTTATTGCCACTAGAAACCAATCACAGTGCAGCTCTAATTTTTGCGTAATAGAAAACAAATCCAGCTTCCTAAAAACTTGAAATTAATTGAAAACACAATACAAACTCCATTGAGACACAAAGGACAAGAAAGACAAGCCACTTACACTTTTCAGGTTACATAGAACTCTTAGTCACACTATAATTAAAGGGGTTTTGCCACGATCTAATGTTGACGTGGGATCCTCCAAAATAGGTATTTAATCACTTTTCTAAATATATGTGATTAAAAAAAGTGAAGCCTCTGAGAGCTGCAGCCTGACTTAGATGCCCTTAGATCCTGACTGTTTACATTAGCTACAACCAGAAGCTGATCTGGCAAGCTCCTGGCCGCGCTTGCGTTGTTTGCACTTATCTGATGGCAGGACACAGGAATGAGCTTTGAGCTTATCTTTACTCCTGAGCAGATAAGAGGGAGAAAATAAAAGTATAGCATGTGCACAATATAGTTATCCCCTGTGGATTAGCCAAACAATGTTTGCTTAACAAAGCAATATATTTGGAACAAGTCTGCAATTACCTATCCCTTTATGTTGAAAGCTAATGTAACCCCTTGTAAAGTGGAGCTGTCTTATTGTGTTATGGGAAAATATATAGCAATATTTGCAGTGATTTGCAGTCCTGCTCACTCTGGGCATATGAGTCCAGGGGGTGTTCTCATTTATACAGAGATAGCTGTCATTTACTGGGTGAAACCGCCCATTGGACTCCCAGATTAAAGAGGGATTTTAATAAATAATTGGCAAGTACTATTTCTAACTAAGTTACTAAGGAAATAGGATTTTTGCAGGCAGCAGTTCCATAAATTGTACTTAGAATAATTCTAATTCCATTAAGTTGGCAAAAACATTTTACTGGTGTTTTTTAACATATTTCCTCTGTACAAATTATTTATTTTACATTTTGTTGTACACTTCTTAGGTAAATTATATTATGATGTTCTTATTAGTTTATACAACATTCACAACACTTAGGGCCATATGTATGAAAACTGTCTAGGTCTAAGACTTTAATTGTTGTCCATAGCAACCAATCATAGCTCCCCTCTCATTTCATGTAGTGCTCTGAAAAAAATTAAATGGGAGCTCTGATTGGTTGCTATAGGCATCAAAGAAAGTCTTAGGGTATGTTCACACAGTGTATTTGCGGAGCGTATTTCGGTGCATAATTGCACTGCAATTTGCCTGAAATGCGCCCCACAATTACAGCAATTCATAGCTCTCAGAGAGCTATGAATTACGCACAATATGCCGTGTGAACATTCCCTGAGACCTAGATAGTTTTCATACATGTTCCCCTTAATTTTTTCCATCCATACCAAGACAAAGGATTTATTCAGTAAATATTTTGTCAATACCAGTACAGACTACGGGTAAGAGAGAAGAGTTGAGACAAACTAATTGACCAAAAACAGAAGTATTCACGGCACTCACCCGTTATTCTGCAAATTCTTTATTCTTATTCTTAAAATGGATAAGGGAATCGACAGCAATAGTACAAACGAGGCCACGTTTGTACTACCACTGTTGATTCCCTTATCCATAATAAGAATAAAGAATTTGCAGAATAATTGGTGAGTGCCATGAATACTTCTGTTTTTGGGACTTTTATTTGGCTCCTCTTCTTTACTGAGCACCAACCATTCTGCTTAATTGGATGGTCATTATACCTATCGTTTGGGAAACAGATTATATTAAATGTATGCCGGTGCCACCTATTCATTTCTATTGGTGAACAAACTAATTGACCACAAAAACAGCATGTATTCACAATTGTAATTGTTTGCAGGAGCGTGCGCTCAAAGAAAGACAGGAAGAGGAGAAAAGAGAAGCATTTCGTCGGGCTATCATTGAAGAAGAGAG
This sequence comes from Phyllomedusa bahiana, assembly GCA_025379985.1. Lineage (NCBI taxonomy): Eukaryota > Metazoa > Chordata > Amphibia > Anura > Hylidae > Phyllomedusa > Phyllomedusa bahiana. The sequence goes on along the minus strand of JAODAL010030018.1, from coordinate 8,993 downwards.
ACAGAAACTTCTCAAGCAACATGCATCACAGTTACTGGGCTATCTCCCAAAAGTAAGTATTTTTCCTCTGCCATAATTATAATAACCACTATGTTCTTGGTCTTTCTTTGTGTGGATGTATTTGACCATTGATCTTTTAAATTTTAGGCAGCTTGTATAGGTTTTTTCCTATAAACCCAAAACCACAAGGGCAAATCCTCCAGGGGGTATGGAGTCGGTAAACCAAAGCTCCGTCTCCTCAATTTCCCGGACTTCGACTCCCACTCCCTCATACATTGCGCATGTTTAAGTGATAACTTTACTGTAGTAAAATGGTAACATCAGGTTTTTTATCACCCTTATGATAGAAGGGTTAGGTAGAACATACAGTACACTGACAAGCAAAATGGTAGCAATGTTTTGAACTTGTGACTTTCAGGCTCCATATCTCACCATCCCCTACAGCTGTGAACGTGAGACTACCAGCATTGTCTATAAAATCATCTTGGCTATCCTATACATAAATTTGACTTGCAAGTATTTGGCATCTGACTTAGTTCTGCAGATTCTTGTTATGTAACCGCATTGTTACTGTCTTGCTCCTAAAAATCAAAATGCTAATTTTTATTATTTTGTTAGTTTTTGGTAAATCCACCTTTGGCTTTCAATACTGCCTGAATCCTTCTGGGCTCTGAATCAGATTCAAGCAGGTCTTGACCAAAATCTGATCCCAGGTCTCTTCTCCACGTTCCCAATGTTGGTGCATACTAGACTTTGGTACGAATGCATTTTTTTCTTCAACTCTACCTACAAGTGTTCAATTGGGTTGAGGTTAGGGGACTGTGGAGGCCAATACAGCAACTCTACTTCATTATCATTGAATCATGTTGTCGCCAACTCGACGTATGCTTCAGATCATTGTCCTGCTGGAACACTATGTTGTCCTTTTCATACCCATAGTACTCGAGTATATGAAGTAAATCATCTTGTAGGACACTCATATATAGCTCAGCATTGAGATCAGCATTGATCCTAGTCAAATATCCAACGTCTTTGGCTGTGAAACAACCCTATATCATCAGGCTTCCTTCACCGAACTAGACCGTTTCTTCAATTTCTAGATCCGTTAGCCCCATTTTTCCAATCCCATTTGTCCCATCAGAGCCCGGTCTATTGACTTTCATCTCATCGCTCCAAATCACCTGTTTCCAATTCTCCATTTTTCGCACTTTTTTGCAAACTTGAGCCAACGCTTCTTATGATGAGATTGAAGTCTTGGCTTCTTCACCTGCTTTCAGGCCATCATTCCAGACCTGTGTAATGCGTGTTGCACGATGCTTGAATAGACCTCTGTGATCTCACTATTATGAAGCATACAGTACAAGCCACCTCCACTGCCATGTTTGTGGCTGCAAAACTGATACATCTTGTGATAAGCCAACTTGTTGAGTTCAATATTTTGCCTGGACTTCCACCTCTTGGCTTTGGTATGGATAGACTTCATTTCATATTCACCCAACTGTCATGGCCTCACATGATGCAGTTTGGCAATTTTCTTGACTGAGAGACCACTGTCAATGAGCTGGATGATGCTGTTTCTATTTTCTTGGGAAATCTTCTTAATGGCTGCTCAAACCAGTGACCTTTCGCTTGGGAATCAGCCTAATAACACATTGAGCTATTAGGGAGTGTGAGAACAGGTTGTAATTTGTAGTAGAAAAACATTGTCCCACCACTAGGAGCAAAACCACAACAATGCAGTTACATGAGAAGAATATGCATAACTAAGCTTATGCTAAATAGTTCAAGGTCAAGGTTATGTATTAGATAGCCAAGATGATGGTCTATGAAATTATGGTAGTCTCGCGTTCAAAGCTGTAGTGGATGGTGAGACATGGAGCCTGGAAGCAAAAAGTTCTAAACATTGTTACCCTTTTGCTTGTCGGTGTAAAATATATTTATTGGATATAACTTTAGAACACAAAAAACGTTAAGAAATTGTAAATATGCGAATTGCTGAAGTAAGTGGGGAAAAACAATTTTCAACTAAAACGTACTGAATAACATTTGTGGAGTTTCTCTGAATTCATTCTGAGAAATAGTATTGCCTCCATCAGATCCTCCTCCATAGATGACCTCACATCTGATCTCATTATATCCAGGCTAGAGAACGGCCTCTCTACACTAACCTGGGTTGGTGGCAAAGCGGTGACCACAGGGCAGTATCTCTAACAATTTCAGGGCATAAAGGAACCGCCTCAGTCACAGTCACTTCTTTGAGAGCAAGTGAAAAATTTTGCTGCAATCTGGTCAATCTGTTTGCTATGGGAGCCGAATATTTTCCCCTGCGGTAACGCTCTGCCTGCTCCATGTCATCCAAATACTTTTCAAACTTAAACTTCTCATCTGATGAGGCAGAGGATATGGTAGCAGTAGCACTAACCAGACCCATTCCTCTTGCTCTTGGCACTGCATTGAAATAACTGTATCAATTTATTATATATTTTGGGAGTCAGTCGGTCCATTTTATAATGACTCCACAGCCTTGGTCTAAACCGCTGCCAATAAAATTGAGTACACTCCTAAGTGAAAATGGACAAATAAGTTTATCTTGGTCTCCTCATACCATAGGTTATGGTTCCAGAAATCCATGTCCTTAGTTTGCTTGTCTTCAGCAAACTGTTTGCAGGCTTCCTTGTGAATCCTCTTTAGAAGAGGCTTTCTTCTGGACGACAACCATACAGATCAATTTGATGTAGTGTGTGGCATATGGGCTGATTTCCCCTCACCCCACCTCTGTAACATCTGCAGCAATGCATTCGTACATCTGTTTTGAAAAGACAATCTCTGGATATGATGCTGAGTATGTGCACTCAACTTGTTTGGTCTACCATGGCAAGGTCTGTTCTGAGTGGACCTATCTTGTTAAACCGCTGTATGGTTTTGTCCACCGTGCTGCAGCTCAGTTTCAGGATGGTGGCAATATTTTTATAGCCTACACCATCATTATGTAGAGCAATAATTTTTTTTCCAGATTCTCAGACCATTCTTTGCCATGAGGTGCCATGTTGAACTTCCAATGACCAGTATGCGAGAGTGTGAGAGCGATAACGGCAAACTTAACACACCTGCTCCCCATTTACACCTGAGACTTGTAACACTAACAAGTCACATGACACCATGGAGGAAAAATAGCAAATTGGGCACAATTTGTCCATTTCCATTTCAGGGTTTACCTATTTTGGTGGCTGTATGTTGAGTTATTTTGAGGGCATACTAAATTCACACTTTTGTACAAGCTGTGCACTGACTACTTTACATTGTCATATCTTTGTGGTCCCATGAAAAGACATAGTACAAAATTTACAAAAATGTGAGGGGTATACTCAATTTTTCGAAATACTGTATGTTACATTATTTTCTGGCGATAGACTTAAATCAGTTTTTATTGACCAAAAGAAAAGTACAAAATCCATAAAATATAATAAGGTGTAACAGCGTATACAGAACTGAATTGGCTCCATCCTGATTTGAAATACTATATTAATAAAATTATACAGACTTACAATAAAGGCAACATAAGTTCTTGCATAAATTTAAGTAGAAGACAAATTCTTAATTAAGACTATATAGCAAATAAGAAATTATTGTCACAGCAGTAGAACCTTCATGTAATTTGTGAGTTTGGCTTAGACCAAGCGGGGAGCCCCTTGTCTTCACCCTTAATCCCTGGAAGGGGCTTAGTCTTAGTTGCAATTTTAAGTTGTCTCTTCCCTTAAAGGTTTTTTTTCAGTACAGGCTTCCACAGGCATCTTGTGCTTTCTCTCTCTTACAGCTTCAAATCCAAGGGCAGGCCTCTCCCCAGTGGGGCTGTCTTCCTGCTCCCCCGAAAATCATAAAATCTTTCTGTTGAGCGGGAAGGGGGGGGTTTTCACAGGACATTGTGGAGGGAGGGGACAGCTCTGCAGACTTCCTCCAACGGTCTTTCTCAATGCCTCCCAGGCTGTGCCTCCACAAGCCCCCTTGAAAAGGAACACCTGCATTGGGGGAAAAACTTATACTACACCTGAAATTATGAAAAAAATGTAAAATGCACTCTGCTCCCCCCCATTTTTACGGCAGAGTGTATAAGACTGTGTTTAAAAGTAAGAAATAATTAACTAAAACTTCCATGAGATTCCTATGCTTTTGTATTGCATGGGTTTTTTACGACACCAACTGGGGTCTAGTGTGTTTTTAAAACCCCTTTCCCGACTTTTAGGGCGTTTTGGATACCCCCCTAGCGGGAAGTGATTTCCCCAAATGGACGTATCCATACCCCCGGGGCCTGGGGGTTGGGGGGACCCACACGCGATCGAAACCGGGGACCAGCGGTAAAATTCCGCTGCCGCATCCGTATCACCCCCCCGGCGGAGGGGCTCCGGCCGGGGGTGTTTTACCGTTCATTCCCGGCCCTCCTGGATAAAAAGCGCGGGCCAGGGGAGTCTCCTCTGCTCCCCGTCGGCTGCCGACCGTAGTCCCCGGGCAACGATTCCTCTTTTTGATGCCCTGGGAAGTAAAAGGCCCCTTCCCGGGGTCACAGTGATGTCCCATGCCCCAATGCATTGGGGCAGGTACAGGCGTGTCGGGCGCCCATACACGTACTGATTGTGCACGGGTCTGCATTCTAACAGCAATTGATTATTGCTGTTAAAAGAAAAAGTAAAAAAAGTAAAAATAAATGTAAAAAGTGAAAAAAAAGTAAAACCAAACAAAAAAAATAAAAAAAAAACCCCCAAACACCGCCCTTTCCCCTTTACAAACGCCAATCGCCCTAAAAAAGATCAAAAATAAAAAAAGTAACCCATTTGTATAGCCCGTGCAACGCCCCCCACCCGATAAAATCGTCATTTTTTTACCCAAACGGTAACGGTAAAAAACAAAAAACAGTCAAAATTGCGATTTTTGTTTAATCCTGCAGCACAAAAAAGGAATAAAAAGGATCAAAAACTATATAACCCAAATTTGTCCCCAATTTAAAAACCTTCGTTCACCCCCAAAAAAAAAATCCATACACGTTCTTATATGGAAAAATAAAAATTTTGGGGCTCCAAAGACAGCGATCCCCCAAATATTTTTTTAACCAATAAAAACATTTTTTTTTTTTTTAAAGTGCTTAAAAAATTTTAAAAAAACGATTAAATGGGGTATTGCCGTAATCTATCCCCCCAGAGAGTAAAGATAACTGGTATGGATATGCACGGTGGCGCTTTTAAAAATAAAAATAAAAAACACTTCTATGATTTTAGTATTTTCTTCCCCCTTTCCAAAAAAGGGTTTTTAAAAACTATCAAAAATTCTTGTCCCCCCCAAAAATTTTTACCAATAAAAAGTAAAATCTTCCCGAAAAAAACAAGACCCACACATCCGTCACAGAAAAAAAAAAAAATTATGGCTCCCCCAGCTAGGGCGATGCAAAAAAAACGTTTTTCCTTTTGAATAAAAGTGTTTTTATTGTGTAAAACAGTAAAACATAAAAAAAATGTACAAATTGGGTATCCTGAAATCGTATCGCCTGGGGTAATATAGTTGTCAGTTATACTGCCGGGCCGCTGTTAAAAAATAAAAAAAAAACCCCCCCAAGGAATGCTGTATTTTGTTCAAAATGCTCACAAAAAACCTTAATAAAAAGTGATAAAAAGCGCATTCCCCCCCCTAATGGTATAATAAAAACGTCAATACCCCAAAAAAAAACAAGCCAGAATCAGCTCCGTATAAGAAAACTTATGGCTATCAGAACAAAAACAACAAAAAAACGCAATTTTTTTTTAGACCTATTTCTATTGTGTAAAATAATAAAACAAAAAAAACTATATAAAATCTATCCCATTGCAAGTCTGACCCCATTGTAAAATATCCTGTCATTTATCTGAAGGCGAAAGCTGTAAAATTGAAGATCAAAAAACAAGGCGGAATTTCCCCTTTTTTCCCTCTTTTCTAGCCCAATGCAAAAAAAACAACAACTTTGTAACACCTGTCCCCAAAAAGTCAATACACCCCTAGATGAGTCCTATGAGGCATTTTAATCCAAAATGGGTTGCTTTTGGAAAGGGTTTCCCCTGTTCGGGGACTTTGGGGGCTTTGTAAATGGACATGGCCCCACCCAAAAATTTTGCCCCTTCCAAAAGCCCCAAAAGCGCTCCCCCCTTATACCCCCCATTGGGCCCCAAACAGCAGATTACACCCACATAGGGGATTTCCCAATTGGAAAAACTGTGTAACAAAGGGTTTTGGGTGCTTTATTACCATGATTCCCTTTAAAATTAAACTTTTTCAGTAAAAATTGAGATTATTGGAAAAAAAAATTTTTTTTACATTTTTTACAGCCTAACCTAAAAAATTTTTTTTGACACCCTTTGGGGGCATTTGCTCACTACACCCCCGATATATTCCTTAAGGGGGGTGTTGTTTTCCAATATGGGGGGATTTTTTGGGGCGTTTATTAAGTTTTTGGAACTTGGGTTTTCCCAAACCTAAAAATGGCCCCTAAAAAAAGGTAATGAAAAATGGACCCCGATCCATAGGGGCTCCTCCATTCTGGGGCTTGTGGGTTGGAAAAAAGCACTAGGGCCACATATGGGTATCTCTGAAAAAAGGGAGAATCTGGGGGGAAACAAAATTTTAATTGTATTTTTGATCACATTTACCGTATTCTTGGAACAATGTATAAAAATTGAAAAACTGCAAAAAAAATGAAATTTTGAAATTTCACTTCCCTTTGCTTTAATTCCCGTGAAACACCTAAGGATTAATAAACTTCCTAAATGCGGTTTTGAATACTTTTAAGGGGGGTAGTTTCTTAGTAGGGAATTTAGGGGTTTTCAACATACAGGCCAAACAAAATCAGTTGAACTGGATGGTTCTCAAAAAAAGTATATTGCAAATTTGGTTGAAAATTTGAAAATTAATACTAAATTTTTTAAGCCCCCCAAAAGTCGTAAAAAAAAAAAAAAGACTTTTTAAAAAAAAGATGCCAAAACCACAGCAGACCATAGGGTAGATGCTATTTTTAAACTATTTTTAGTGGAATACATTGTCTTTACATGCAAAATTTTTTGAAGTTTAAAAATTTGGGAAATTTTTCACCTTTTTTTTATTTTTTCACAAATAAACAAGCATTTTTTGGTCCAAAATGTCTTACTATCTAAAGGCACAATTTTACATAAAACATCTCTTAAAACGGATGGTTAAAGTGGCAAAAAGTTATTCTCCCATAAAGTGAACATGACAATTTAAAAAAAGGGGTCTGTCAAGGAGGCCAAAACGGCCCGGCCCGGGAAGGGGTTAAAGCAAAAGTAAAGACATTTTTAAAGATGGTGTAAAGATGGGTATGTGAATAATGTTTAGAAATGCAAGTGTACCCCCTGCATTCTCAAGTGTTCTAACTACATGCTATTCTATCACATGGATACAAAATGTTTCATTTCAGGCTGTATCTATAACCGTTTACACCAATAAAGTTGTCTGGTTACAAGAAGCTTATGGAGGGAGGTGACAGCTCTGAGACTGAGAACCTGACGTGCGGGGCTGCAGAGTGACCTTGCTACAACCCCTTGTAACCAGACACCCGTTTTGGGTGTAAACATTTTTACATACAGCCTGAATTTTTTGACAAATGTGAGACATGCACCTGCCCCCCCCCCCTCTTTTATCAGAGAGTGTTAAGGCTTGTTTTAAAGGAGAGGGGGGGGGGTGAAACTAGCCGCTAGAGAAACTGATTATTTCCAAAACCTTCCGTGAACTGTCACTGTGAGAGAGCATAGAGAGCTAGGCCCTTTATTTTAACAATCAAGGGGGAGTAGAGACAATGAAACCAGAAACAGCCCCACAGAAACCTCACCCAGCCCCGTTTTATTTTCACACACCCGAGGGGAAAAAAACACAGAGAGTGGTCAGCCAATCGCCACACAGGAGATATGTCCACACAGTAGGCAGGTCCCAACCTGGGCTGAACTAAATTTCAGGAGAGCAAAAGAATAAACCAGGCGAAACGCTCACCGAAAATTTATCCAAAAAAGGATCCCATAGAAAATCCAACACACGGTGCTGCTGGAGAAAGTATCCCTGAGACCAAAATTTAAAAAGTAAAAGAGAAGAAGAAACTCCGGCACTCGTGCTCAGATTATCAAAAACATGTAGAAAAAACGCACTTTATTGGATACGATTAAAAACGTGATTAAAATCACATAACGCTGGAAAAGTTTATGCGTTTTTTTTTTTATCAAGAAATTTTTTATTGATTTTCCAAATAAAAATACTGGATTACCCCAGAAAAAAGTAAGTTATAATACCTGTAAAGGTTGCATAAAAAGGGGGGTTTAGAGAAACATATACGATCATACATAAGTTAACCATAGGCACCAAAACCCCAATAAAAACAATAGTAGAGTAACGCCCCATCTCAACAGAGAAAAAATATTCACCCCAAAAGGGCATACATAAACTAAAACATTGTGAACGGGGGTTTTCGTAATTTATAAAGCATGATCAAGACTGGAGCCCTTTAACGATCCCCCACTGATGTATCAAAGGGGTAAACCGTTTATTACCCTACTACCCTATCCCCAAAAACTAAACTTGGGGGGGGAAATACCCGCTCTTTTTTGTTTTTTTTAACCCGGGGACCCTGCCTGCTATTTGACCGTACCATGTGGGGATTCAGGAAGGGTTCATGTAAAGAAAATCTCAGAGACCGAGGGAAAACCCTCGATAATATTGCCAATCTTCAAAAAATTTTCCCCCCTGAGTGTCTTTTTGGGGCCCAAAACATTTAGCCGTCTATATTCATTTGAAGTTTAAGAGCTTTAAAAACCCAGTTGTGACGGGGGGCCCAGGCTCCAGCCCCAGCCCAACAGGGACCCCTTTGGCCGCCGTTTTAAAGCGGGGCATGCAGTACTTTATTGCCCTTTAGAAGCTCTTCTGCTATTGAAAGGGTTTTGGAATAGTGGTCTTGGGGGCTAGGGGGAACGAGGCCC
>JAODAL010030017.1:17500-50671 GCA_025379985.1 Phyllomedusa bahiana | reverse complement strand
CCAAAACCCGACCGGGACGTATGGATACCTGGGGGTCGTTAAAGGGTTTAATAAATAAAATTTAGGTACTATTTTTCACCCCCTTTTTTGTAAGCGCAACTGGCTTAAAAATTTTTAAACCGAGCACTCAAAGCCCCAATCAGAGTTCCCAAAAAATATAGTTTCCCAGAAAACCCCCGGGCTACGGTTTTTTTTATCTGGCACTATAATTTTTCTCTAACCTTTCTTGGACAATCCCAGTTGATAAACCTATTGACCCCCTTGAAGCACTTTTGTGACCTCAAAAATTTGGGGAAAACCTTTGTGAGGTCGCAATGGAAGCCCATTTCATTTTTTTAAGGGAATACATTTTTGTAAACCTCATTTTTGAAGCCTCGTAAACATCACAATGTTTTGAAAATTTTTAAACCTGTGAAGGAGGAAATTTGTGACCTCAATGTGAAAAAGTCTTTGTGACATCACAATTTTGACGTTAAAAACCTGTGAAAGGAGACCCCCACTTAAATGAATCACAAAAGCCCCTTGTAAAAACAATGGTTTTGAAAATTTTTCAGATGTGAAAAAAAGGTATTTTTTGTGCCCTCCCGGGGAACCCCTTTTGGGTGACATCAAAAAATTGATACCTTTTTTTGACCCCTTTTGGAGCACTTTTTTTGGGTTGACCTCCCCATTGAAACCTCTTGGACGTCCCCAAGGGAAATACATTTTCTTTCTTTTAAAAACGAGATACATTTTGGTGCCCCTCACACTAAAAACCCCTCGTGCCCCAACCCACAATGGAGAAATTTTTACCTGTGAAAAAGGGGATTTTTAAAACCTCAAAAACTAAAGTTTCCCCTTGAGAAAATCACAATGGTTTGAAACTTTCACCCTCAAAAGGAAAGGGGGTTACATACCTTGAGACCCCCTTGAAGCCTCTTGGGGACATCACAATTTGGGGCCCTTTTTTGCCCCTTTTTGGACTCAAAAGGGGGGGCCCCTCCCCATAAAAAGCCTCTTGTGACAAAAACAAACGGAAAAGGGACCTTTTTGGCCCCCTTTGTTGGGGGTTCAGGGTTTGTAAACCTCCCCATTGAAAGCCTTTTTAGATATCAAAAAATTAATGACCTTTTACCCTTTTTGGATTTTCACAGGTGTGACCTCACATTGAAGCCTTTTGGGGTGACACACAAGGGAAAAAATTTTTTCATCTTTGGGAAGGAACACATTTTTTTGGACCTCCCCTTGAAGCCTTTTGTAAACATCAAAAATTTTGATCCCCATTTATCCCGGGTTAGGAGTCACAGTTGGGACAATCAAAAGGGGAAAAGCCCCCCTGTTGAAAATCACAGTCCCGTTACCCCACTTAAAGGGAAAACCCCTGGGTGCTGAAAAAAAAAACAAAGCGCCGTGGGGGTTTCCTTCGTATTTTATTTAACATGCAACAGAAAATCAGAAAGGGGCTCACCCCTTTTTTGAGCGGAAACGAAAAAAACCGTAAAGTTTCGTTTTAACCTTTGTTTTCTTAAAATAGAGACTCTTTTTCGCAGCAGCCCCGGGCCCGGGGGTTTTCCCCGCCCTCCATTCCACGAGGACGCCGAGGGAAAATCCCTTAGGAAAACTATATTGGGTCGGGGAAAAAACCCCTAAAAGGGGGTTTTTCCCTAGAGACAAAAAAAAAAAGGGGGAACCCAAAATAGGGGGCCTAGAGCGCTCAAATTGGATTTTTAAACACAAATCCCCCTTGCAAGAAGGTTTAAACAAATTTTTATTTAAACAAATATAACGCTTTTTTCGCAAAGCCCTCAAGCCCCCGCTTCCCAAAAATATGCTAAAACAAAACAAACTGAAAGAAACTACTTTAAACCGAGCCCCAAAAAGAACGAGGCTAAAGTGGACACTACGAGTCCATTCACAAAAAAAGTGAAAAAGTGATACTTTTAAAAATTTTGTAGAATTTTTAAATAAAAATACTTGGGAGATCAAATTTACATCCACAGTCTAATTTGAAGGTTTTCCTGATTTTTCATTTATATAAGAAAAAAATAAATTTGGGCACCAAAAAACCCTTTTTTAAAAAAAAGATCTAACAATTTTTTATGTCAGTTCCAACCACAAAGGGAAAAAGGGGCAGAAAATACCTTTCGGCCCAAAACCGTAGGGTTAAAAAAAAACTGACTGATGAAAAATTTTTTGAAATAAAAACCGATACACTCACAAAAATTCAAACAGAGAAAATACCCTAATGAGCTCTTTTAAGGGGGCTAGAGGAAAAGTAGCGATCTAACACAGGAACAGTATCTTAAAACTAAAAAAAAAAACAGAAAAAAAAAAAAAATTTTTAGCTTGATTTTTATTACAACCCCCCAATATTTAAATTTTAGGGGGGCCTAAAAAGATATTGTGCAAAAAACACGGGAAAACATTTTATTTCGGGCCCGGGTTTAAAAAAGACGTTTATCCAGGGCCAAAACCCGAAAACTTTTTTTTATGGGAGTTTCCCCCATTTTAAAAAAAATTTTATATTAGACCATCAAAATTTAAAAACATAAGATTAATAGAAAAAAATGAAGATAGAAATGGAAGGGGGAAAAAAATTAAAAGGGTTTTTTCTAGCGCAGGGAAAACAACCCCATTTGTAAGTGTTGTCATTTAAAAATAGTTACAAGCAAAAAGTTCACACCCTTAAATTTTAACAAAAAAAAAGTGGTTTTAAATTTGAAAAAAAAATTCTGACATTTTTTCAAGTAAATAAAGTTGTCTATTTAAAAACGTGTAAATGCGGGGCCCAAACGGGGGCAAGACGTCTACAAAAGCTCTCCGCATTTTTATTTAAACCAAAAGGTACGACATCCGCCCATGGCAGACAAATTTTTATGGGCCTTCCCCCCCACCTTGTAGCGGGGGAATAACCGAACGAACCTGAATTTTTTTTCCAAACCAATAAAACTTTAATCCCTGAAAATTTTTCCCAATTTGAGCGGGACATGCTTAGTGGGAAGAGAGGTCTATTGGATGTATAGTTTAAAAAACACTTTAAAACCCTCATGGTTTTTAAACAAAATTTTCCAGGATCCTATTTTTTAGAAAATAAAAAAAAAAAAAAAATAATGTTTCGGGTTTTAAATTTTTAATCTTAAACTTACCGGAAAGTTTTTTAATTGTGGGTAGTAAAAATATATTTTTTTTTGGTTTATTTTTTTATTAATTTTACATTTTTTATTTTTAAATTTTTGTGTATTGTTTTCTTGTATTTTTTTAAAATATCTTATGGGAAATTTTTGATTTTGTAATTAAAAATTTTTTTATAATTTTTAAAATATTTTTTATATTTTTAATAGTTATTTTATTACAAAAATTTTTAAAATTTTGTGTTTTTTTGGAAAAAAAGATATTTTTTTTTGTACACAGAAATATTTTTGTAGATTCCTGCAACACTTGAAGATTTTGATGGACTTTTTTTTTTGAAGGGAAACTCGTATTTGTCCATCAGCCTCGTTGTGGGGGCTGAGGGTTTTTTAAGTAGTTGCTGCAGTGTGTTTTTTGTAAAGGGATATCTGAGGAGCGGCTTAAGACTCGCGAAAAGCGGGGGATATTGGTGTTTAAATAAATTAGCTAATCCTTCTTGCCCAAACCCTTTTGTGCTTAAATATCCATGGCGCTCTAGCCCCTATTGTGTTCCCCTTTTTTTTAGTCTCTAGCCCAAAACCCCCATAGGTTTTGTTTTGAAAATATAGTTTTCCAAAGCCTCTGTTGACATCACAAAGGTGATGTTTTTAACCCCCGTTGGATTTTTCAGTTGTGACCTCACATTTGGGAAAACCCCTTGTGGGCATCAAATTTGGGCGGGGCCTTTTTACCCCTGTTGGATTCACAGTTGAGGGCCCCCACATTTTAAATTCTTGTGAAAATTCCCAATTTTAATTTAAATTTTTACCCGTGAAGGAGGTAGTTGTGACCCCACACTGAAGCCTCTTTGTGGCCTCTAATTTTAAAGAACCCTTTTTTTCCCCTGATGGGGAAATCACGTTTTTTGGAAACCCCAAAATTTTAATTTTCTTATGACATTTACAATGGATGAAAATTTTCATCTTTGAAGGCGGGCACGTTTTGACCCTCACATTTTTTAAACCTCTTGCCCAATCACAATTTGGATTAAAAAATTTTTTAAACCCGTGAAGGAGAGGGTTTTGTTTTCTCACAAATTTTAAAGGGGTTGTCTCGTTCAAAAAGGTTTGGTTTTTCGTTTTGCTTGGTTGCCAAGCAGAGGTTTTTTGAAATGGGGGGGCTGTTTCTCCTTTCCCCGTGGGGATGTCCCTTTACTCTCTAAGTGAACATCGGAAACACAAGGGGGTTTACGTGGGATCCCCACATTTTGTCTCCCCAAAAGTTTTTTACGTGGGACTTTCACAAATTTTAAATTTTTTGGGTTCGCAGATGTAAAACCACATCTTAAAAAGGGGTGCTGTGTTATCTTTCTATTTTACGTGGGACTGCACATTAGATTTCCATGGGTCCGCCGATGTGAGACTGCCAGTCTTTCACCGGGGGCTGCGGGTTAGCTCTGGTTTTTTGTGGGAAAAAGCACATGAAAATTTTCCCCGGGTTCGCCGAGTTGTAAGGGCTGCCCCATCTTCATGGGAAAATGCTGGGTTTTTTTTTCTTTGTGTTTTATTTGGGATTCACAAAGGGGCTTCCGGGGGGGGCCGCCCATGTAAGACTGCACATCTTACATGGGATGTGGTTTTCTCTCCTACCCCAAAAACAATCTCTCCCGTGCTGCTGCCATTACACATTTCGACCGTGCTTCTGATTCTATATACATTCCCCTGCGCGTTCCCGTCCATGACCTGTTCACTTCATCCACATAGCCTGTGCGTTCTCGTCCTGGGCGGGACAGAACTCAGTCTACAGCCAGTGCGCACCTTGATCAAACTGCACACTAAAGGCCTTAATTTTTTTCATTCATATAGCATGGCAGTAATGTATTTTACATTTTCTGCTAGATTAATGTTTGTGTGGGTTCTAGTCCTGGATATGTGGCTGGGTGTATTTTGGGATTTGGGGGAATTTGCTTTCTGCCAAAAAAAACACAAAAAATATAAAATTTAATTTTAAAAATATATAAATTTTTTTTCATGGCTGCAAAAGTCAGTCAGCATTTAAGTGATGTTTAATTTTCCCAGACGACCAGGACAAATGGGGCCCCTGGGAAAGGTTGCAGTGGGAAAAGGTGGGTAATGGTTTTAAAGTTAGCCCATCCCCAAACCCGTACAGGGGGCTTTGAAAAAAATTGAAAAAAATGCCCGACTGATAGCTTTATTTTTTTTGAAAAGAACTAACAGAAATGGTAAGTATGATTCCCGATAATTTAAAATTTAAAAAAATTAAAATTTAACCCAAATACTATTTTGAAAGCTAGAATTTACAGAGGCACTTTTACTACATTGTTTACAAAGGAGTGTCACTAACCAATTTGATGCAATCAAATTGGTTGTAGTATTCATGAAAAGGGTGGGAAAAGGAGGCCTTAGGGGAAAGCAAGCTGCCCCCAGGTGGAAAACAGCCCGGAGCCGCAAGGATTGGTTAGTGGGGAAAACCAAGGGAAAATTTTTTTTTCCCCCTTACTTTGGTTAAAGACATTTGGGGATTTTTTAGTATAGCTGTGATGCGGGGTATTGGGCTGACCTTCCCGGGAAAAACTTTTTAGGGGACAGAAAGGGAAAGGGCCTTTTCCCTGGGTTTCCCGGAAAGATCTTACAGGCCTTTTAAGGCCTGTCCCTTCAGGTTACCAGAGGGTTGGCTACCGGGAGATGGCAGCAACCAGGGCTGTGGAGTCGGCAAGCCAAAGCCCCGACTCCGGCTCCTCAATTTCGCAAACTCAGATCCCTCTCATGGCGCATGTTTAAGTGTAACTTTACTGTAGTAAATTGTAACATAGGCTGTTTATCCCCTTATGATACAATAATCAAGCTATTTAGGTAGAACAGCATGAAAAGAAAAATTACTGTCAGGGTGGCAGGTTTTTATTTTAAAATTTTAACCCCCCCCTTTTTATGTAACACGGCCGGACCATTGTAAACTTGGCACTTCTTACTGTAGTTTCACCCATACCCCTAATAGATTGTAAGCTCTCACGAGCGGGGCCCTACACCTTTGTCTCATTGAAGTATTTTTAAAGGGTTTGAAATGTTATACGTTACCCTTAAATTTGAAAAGTGCGCGGAATATGTTGGCGCTATATAAAAAGATTATTATTATTATTATCTTTAAATGTTAAAAATGTTTGTCTTTTGAACACTTGTGGGAGATTTGAAGAAAAGTGCTTTTGATCCAGTCCAGTCTGCCCCCAAACATTGGGAATTGTAAAGAGACCTGGGATCAGATTTTGGTCAAGATAAGCTTGAATCTGGTTCAGAGCCCGAAGGATTCAGGCAGTATTAAAAAACCAAAAGGTGAATTTCCCAAATACAAAGAAAATATTTTTTAGGAGAAAAAACAGAAACAATGCGTTACAGGAAAGAATTGCAGAAAAAGCGTGATAAATACTTGCAAGAAATTTATGTATAAAATAGGTAAGATGATGTATAAAAAATTTACAGTAGTTCATTACAAAGCTGTATGGATGGTGAGAGAGGAGCCGAAAATCCAAGTCAAACATTGTTACCCTTTGCTTGTTATGTAAAATATATTTATTGGATATGCTTTTTGAAAATAAAAAATTGTAAATATGCAAAACCTGCAGGAACATTTTGGGTCTCTGAATTGTTCTGAGAAATGTATTGCCTCCTCGTCCTGCATACTGACCCCACATTGATCTCATTATTTCCAGGCTAGAGAACGGCCTCTCTACACTAACTTGGGTTTGGATACCACAGGGGCAACTCTCAACTTGTCGGGTATAAAAAATTGTCTCTGGCACAGTCAGTTTTGATGAATGGTTGAACCTTCTACGTCTTTGAAAGAGGTGAAAAATTTTTTCTGAAATCTTGCAGATTTTTCCCCTTGGGGAGCACTTTGCCCGCTCCATGTCAATCAATTACACTCCTCATGTCATAAAGGGTTTAAGTATGGGGGGTAATAGCACCCGGCCCGGCCAATTCCTCTTTGGCTTTGCCTGCATCGAACTAACTGGGTTATAAAAAATTTTGGAGTCGGATCGGACCCTTTTTTGAGACTCCACTCAGACTCCTGCCAAAAATAGGCTCCGACCCCCGACCCCGCTCCAAGCCTGGAGCAACGTCTAAGCCCGGAGGGGGTTCGACCCCAGGCTTGAGGAAAGCCTGTACGGACCTATTATTGGTGTAACTATTTTGTGATGCTGGATGGTAGGCCCAGACCACTGTTAGAGAGGGACTCTCTCTGTATTTAGCTAGTGGCCAGATGGCTGAGGATTTTGTTTATATTTTATTTCTGTTTTTTGGTTTTAAACCTGCGGGAAAAGAATAAAGTTGGTGAGGCCGTTGAAAAAAAGTGTTGTTTGGTGCCATATCCGTTTACCAAAACAGAGAGCCCAGAGCCAAAGCGGCCCCCGCACTCTCCAAGATGACAGCTGGACGTGAGAAAGTGCTTACAATAGACTTCAAGATTATTTGAGTTATCATGACTTCTCCACCCTTGTCTATAGCTCTGTTTTATGGTAACAAAAAGGCAGACTTTTTTTTTTCTAATTTCAGACAAGTCCTTAAGGGCATGCCGAAGGCTACTGACTGCAGATTCTTATCCCACACACATCTGTCATTCAACTGTAATCTCTACATTTTGGAATGTTAAGTTTCGTTTTTCGCGTATGGGTTTGATTTTGTTTTGTAAATCAGCAGAGACGTTCGTTCCTCTATGTCAGTGGGAGACGATTTATATTGTATATTATATTGTATGATACTGTGTATTTTTTTTAAAGTCACTAAAAACCAGGGCTGTGGAGTCGGAGTCGTGGAGTCGGGGCCTATTTTTTCAGGGTCGAGTCGTATAAAAAGGACCGCTCCATCCCAAACATTAAAAAATTAGTCCAGTTTGTTCGATGCGAGAAAAGAGCAAGGGAATTTGGGGCCGGCCATTTTCTTTTTCTCCCTTTTTTTCAGCCCCTAAAATGAGGAGTGTAATTTATGACATGGAGCGGCAAAAACGCGGGCCCCCAGGGGAAAAGATTCCCTCCATGGCAAACAGGTTTAGCAAAAATTTTTTACTGCTTTAAAGAAGTAGAAGGGTTCAACCCTTCATCAAAAACTGCTGGGTGAGGCAAATTCCTTTATACCCGAAATTTTAAAGTTTCCCCTGGGTCAACGTTTGCCCCCAAAATTAGTGTAGGGGCCGTTCTTAGCCTGGAAATAATGAGATCAGATATGAGGTCATGTATGCAGGATTGAGGAGGAAATTTTATTATTTCTCGAAAAAAAGGAGACTCCACAAATGTTCCTGCAGTGTTTTGATATTTAAAATTTTTTTGTGTTCTAAAGTCATTCCAAAAAATATATTTTAACTAAAAAGCATAAGGGTAAACAATTTTTTTGAACTTGTGATTTTCAGGCCCCTTCTCCCACCCACTACAGCTTTTTTTAATGAGGTCTATAATTTTTTTATAAGTTTTTCCCGATCTTATACATAAATTTGACTTAAAAGTATTTAGATCTGCTTGTTTTTAGTTTCTTTCCTTTCTCATTGTTACTGTTTTGCTCCAAAAAATGTGATTTTTTTTTATTTTGTTAGTTTTGGGAAAAATCACCTTTGGTTTTCAATACTCCCCGAATCCTTCTGGATCTGATCAGACAAGCATATTTGACCAAAAAATTGATCCAGGTCTTTTACACATTCCCAATTTTGGGTTTTTCAGACTGAATTTGGGATACAAATACAGCTTTTTCTTCATCTCCACCCACAAGTGTTCAAAAGATCAAAATATTGTAACTCTTTTGCTTATCAGTGTCTGTTACCTAAATAACTTGATTATTGTATCATAAGGTGATAAAAAGCCGATGTTACCATTTTACTACAGTAAAGTTATCACTTAAACATGCGCCGTGTATGAGGGAGTTAGGGAAGTCGGAGGTTTGGAAAATTGAGGAGTCGATCGGTGGGCTTTTGGCTTGCCAACTCTACAGCCTTGCTAAAAACGGAAGTGGAGTAATGTGTGACTGAATGGTTCCAGCTAAAAAGGATTTATTTAATTCATATATTTATGAAGACATAGGTCTGTAGCTATGAGAACAAAACTCTTAATTTTAATTAAAGAAGCTAACATCATCTCTGAGGTTTAAAGGGAATCTGTCAAGTCCTTTATGTTGCCCTTACTATTAGCAATAGACGTGCTGTTTACAGATGGGTGTCAGTCTTAAAAGGTTTGTCCGGATTCTATTAAAAAAAAATACTTCGTAAACTGCAGGTGCCCAATTAAAAGAAAAAAAAAAAAAACTATACTCCCCTTCTCTGCTCCTTCGTTCCAGTGCTGCGACACTTTAAGTAACAGCATTTTAGAGAACATTGGTTCCCAGCACTGCATTGTGTGGCTGCTGCGAGCAGAGATGAGCCCAATATATTTGTGAGCAGTCGCGTGCCCGCCCACCGCCACTGCTTGGCAGTTTGCTACCTATTACTGTGAATGGGTAGAGCTGGGACTCTGCAGCGCCCTCTATTACAGCTGCAGAGTAGCAGCTCTTTTCACTTGAGCTTTTTAGAATATTTAAAGTGGTTGTCTCACTACAAAGATTAGCTTTCAACATGCAGGGAACTGTAAATTAAGACTTTTTCCAAACACATTGCTTTGTTTATTTTCCTTTGGTGAGGAGATCAGAGTTTTATCTGCTCTGAATGCTCACAAGTTTTTCTACTCTCCCCTTCTCTCTCTGTCGTTTGTCTTATCTGAAAGCAGGGGGTTGACGTCACCACAGGTCGGCCAGGAGCTTAAAGGGGTTGTCTCGCTACAAAGAATAGCTTTCAAATTGTAGGGAACACAAAATAAAGACATTTTCCAAATATATTGCATTGTTCCTCTTTTTTTTCCCTAAAGAGATAAAAAGTGAATTTATTACCCCATGGCTATTTCAGTTCCCTCAGTAACCAACCTGTAAACAAATCTCCCAGGGCGGGTTTTGTTAAAATGAGATAACAGAGAGTGAGTCATCACAAAGGTCAGCAGTGTCAGTCAGTGTCCTGTGCTGCCAGACAGTAAAAAGCTTGATTTATCTCAAGTAAACAGCTCTGTAATTAGGGCTTATGTTTTTTGGGGATCAGAAAAAGAAGTCCTTCCAGTAGTTTGAGAAGCTAATCAATCTAATTAGCATCTAAAAGCACGGAGCTTATGCTGTACAAGCATGGAGTTTATGCAAATTAGTCTGACCAGGAAGTGACAGAGAATTTCTTTCATGCATTCTTTGAAACCCTGTGGGGAGACAACTCCTTTAAGAACAGTGTGTGCTATCTCTAACAAACAAAGGAGATTAATTACTTGTTTACTATGAGCTCTGAAGCTCTCTGTACTACAGATTACATCTCCTGCGGTTGTGTCAGTGCAATTAGAAGAGCTTGGACTACGGAGCTGATATGCTCATCACTGCTAGAGAACCACCCACAGCCTAACCAAGAAGAGACAGGAGAAAGTAATCTAAAACTGCTTGTGGCTCTGTGAAACAACATGCTGAGACAATCCTTTAACATTTTAGTGAGGCATTCAAGGCAGAAAGTCTTCACACACCCACATGGTGCCTCTCACTAATGACCTTACCCCTTTTGCGATGCAAATGTATACAAAATCATCAATCAGTATATGTCCTTTGTAGTGTAATCCTGTACTACTCCACTGCACTATTGTCATGCACTACTCCACTACCTTTTGCTCTAAAATATTATTTATTATACAAGAGAAGGCATTTCTCACTGACACAGAGGAAAGAAAGAAACTGCTGATTTGCAAAAAATCATAATCATAAGCGAAAAACCAAACCAAACATTTTAAAATGTAGAGATTACAGTTCAATGACGGAGGCGAGATAAGAATCTGCGGTCAATAGCCTTTAGTTAACAAAGCCATGGACAAGATTAGAGAACTCATGATTACTCATATAAACTTGAAGGCTATGTACACCCCTGCAACCAACATGACTGCATAAAATACGGGTACATTTAGCGAAAAAAACAAGAACAAGCAATGTAACAAATAGGGTGACATGTATGAACGGAGCTGAGACAGTTTTTTGCCGTATATTGAAGCAAAAAACTGTTGTATCTCTGTTCTATAGATGTATAAACTGTCGTACGCCAAAATTATGGTATGAGACAAACCTATGCTATGAGACAAAGATACGAGACAGATATGAGACGAAGATATGCTATGTCCCAAAGATGTGCGCCAAAGAAATTCTGTGCTATTCAAGGCATACCACACGTCAGAGTTATAAACCCACATATGACAGCTCGATACATACTGTTGCATTCTCTACATGGATTTAGTTAACCAAAAAAAGAATACAATGACACAAAAAATCATAAGGAAATATATATTCACAAACTTTATTGATTCAATAATAAATATTAAAAACTAATATGTCACAAATAGAACAAAGTTAAGGCTAAAAACAATTTAAAAAAAATGCCATATAAACAAGAGACAAACCCATTCCGAAAATGAACATTATTTAAAGTGTTATTTATAAAATTTAACATTAATGTAATAAAAACAAAGTGTCATATTTTGAGATAAGTATTAAAAAATATATGACACATCAAGATGGGAACAATAATGCCACACCCCTCCACCCAATACATTACCCAATGTATACAGGAATGGAGGGAGCATGCCCAAGGGAAAAGGGGGTAAACCCCCGACGCCCGTTTCGGCCAAAACTTCTCTTAAATTTGTTCATTTTGTGCATACTTTTTTAAATTTTAATTATTGAACAATAAAAACTGTGATTTTATTTTCCTTATGATTTTTTGCGTATTTTATTCTTTTTTTTTGGTTTTAAAATGTTTTTTTGATATAAAGAACCCCGACGGCATTGGACTTTTTTTGAATTAGTGATTCCCCCATGATTTGGAACGGTGGGCGGCACCAAATTTCAAAGTTCTCCATAGTCTGTTTTAAAAAAAAAAAAAACCCTTTCAGTTAATGTATGAAAGTTTGCAGACCCCAGTAGTGCCCTCCTTGACAAAGGGCTGTGTAGACGGGATCCTACATAGCCCACCCCCGGGCCGAGGGCGGTTGGCCAAGGGTTTGGGCGACCGCCTAGGGCGTACCTCACCCCTTTACCCCAAAGGGGCGCCATAGGCCCCGACCCTCGGGGTCCGGGCCCGCGGGCCGGGGGGCCGGGGCGGCCGGGGCGGTTCCTCTGTTACCGCTTTGCGGAGCAAAAGAGAAAAGCGCTCCCTGCCCCCAGACAGGTGGGGGGCCCCGTCCCCGGGGGAATGCTGGTTCCCCCGGTTTTGGCGGAAAGGAAACCGACACAGGGGGGCCCCGGCCGGGTCCTCAAGCGCTAAAGGACCCGCCGCGGCCCCGTGCCCCCTCACCCCGGCAGCGTGCAATGACGTGATGTCATCGCGACGCTGCCGTCCCTTGGGCGAAACACCCGGGGCTCACGGGCCTGTGCGGAAAAAGCGGGCCGGGGGGGGCAGCGGGTGAAGGGACAGAAGAGGGCGCGGGGCCCGGGAAAATTGGGTAAAAATTAAGGGTTGTTTTTTTTTTAAGGGGCCTTTGCCTGTGGCCCCCTTTTGCCTGCGGGGCCCCTAAAAGCCTGCCTGGGGGCCCCCCTTTAATGCCTCCCCTGCGGCCCCCTATATCCCCCCTTTGCCCCCCCCTTTAAAATCCCTGCCTGCGGCCCCCATAACCCCTCCGGCCCACTAAAAGCCTCCTGTGGCCCCCTTTTAATGCCGGGCCTGGGGCCCCCCAAAATTTGCCGGGGCCTGGGCCCCCCTATAATCCCTGCCAGGGGCCCCCCCAAAAAAAAAAATAATCCCTTTCCTTTGGGGCCCCCCTAATCCCTGCCTGCGGTCCCAAAATCCCTGCCTGGGGCCCCTTTTAATCCCACCTGTGGCCCCCTATTTCCTCCCTTTGCGGCCCCCTAAAATGCCTGCCTGCGGGCCCCCCCCTATTGCCTGCCTGCCCCCCCCAAAATTGCCTGCCTGCGGGGCCCCTATTTGCCTGCCTGGGGCCCCTCTAAAGGCCTGCCTGGGGCCCCCATACCCGGGCCCTGTGGCCCCCCATCCCCCGGGGCCTGAGGTCCCAAAAACGCCTGCCGAGGCCCCAAAACCCCCTCCCTTTGGGGGCCCCATACGCGCCTTCCCCCCTTTAACGCCTCCCTGACCCCCTTTAAACGGCTGCCTGTCCCCCAAATTTTCCTGCCTGTGGCCCCCAAAGCCTCCCTGGTGCCCCCATCCCCTGCCTGGGGCCCCCCAAAAAACGTCCTTCCCCCTTGTTGGGGGCCCAACCCTCTTAAAAAGCCCTGCCTGTAAGTCCCCCCAAAAAACCCCTGCCGGGGGGGCCCCTTAAAAAGCCCCGGGCCCCTTAAACCCCCTAGTTTAAACCCCCTTTTTAAAAATTTAAAAATTTTTGTTGACCCCCCTTGCTATATACCTGCCTGGTCCCCCTATTTTTAAAATTTTCCAAACCTGTTTTAAGGGACAATATCTAAATACCTGATGCCCTGAGGGGAAATTTTATATACCTGTCGGGACTAAGGGGCTTATAAAACCTAAATTTAAAGGGGTTTTACGGGGAATTGTAAAGGAATCTAAGATATTTGTGTCCCAAATCCTCGGGAAACAAAGTTTTGGGCCCGGGAGAAATTCAGCATAAAGGGTTTGTAAACCCGGATGGAAAGGGAAAAGGGAAAGTAACAAACGCTGATCAGAAAAAGCGTCTCCTGTTTTCCAAAAAATGTAACTGCAGTGAAATCCTTAAAATGTCTCAGGCCTTCAAAACAACTAGTTTCTCCACTTTTGGGGGTTTCCCTTTTATGGGGTTGGTATAGTAATCAAAACCTGTGTACAGCGGGTTTCCATGTGGGGGTCGCTTTTGGGTCGGGCCCGGGCCCGGGAATTTTTTGGCCTTAAGTAGTAATAGTTTAGGGTCTTGGTTTTGTAGGGGTTTTTTAGAACATTTTTTGGGGGTTAGTTTTTGTCCTGTATCGGGGGGTTTTATTCCGGTGCTTTTTTTTTAGGGGTTTTTACACTGTAAATACGGAGGGGAGCGATTTTGGAAAATGCAAATTTTGGTGGGGGGCTATTTTTTATTTGCAGTGACGGGTTTGAGGAAAATGGAAGGGAAGTTTTTGGGGAAATGGGGCAAAAATTTAGTGACAGGCCCGGGCCGCGGGGGTGAGAGGAATTAGTGTGGGGTGGGGGGTTTTGGGTTTTTTTTTTTATTTTTTTGGGGGGAAGGGGGGGGGGGGGGGGGCCATTGGCTGTACTCCCAAAGGGCACAAAAATTGCCTTGCCCCGGGCCCCTTTTAAAACATAGTTCGTAAAAAGATGGGGGAGAGGAATTAAAATTACTAAAATCCCGGAAACAAACTACATAGGGTTGATCTGTAGTCTGTTATTATGGAGATGCATGGGTCTGTAAAGAAGCTGAAGACACAGAACTAGGACATTTTTAAACAAAGCTATATAAAGCATTTTCACGGGGAAAAATTAGTGATGGGAAAACTGCTCATGTTTTTTAAATTTTTCCGGTACTGTTTTTCGGGTTTTTTTGTGTTTTTTTTCTTTTTCTAAAAGGTTTTTTTTCCCCAAAAAGAAAAACCCTGTTTTTGGGAATTTGGGAAATTTTTAAATAAACATTCTCAACCCTTTTAAATGTTAAAAATTTTGTCCATATTTGTTTTATCTGCCCCCTTTTGTGATCCTTAGTGTACCTAAATTTTCCCGGGGGAACGACCTGTGATGAGAGCTCCTCAGTCCTGGTCGCACATGCTCAGACTCACCTCTCCTATAGGGCAGTTACTGTCAGTCTGCTTAATAATCAGACACTCACTCACTGCTAAGCAAGTGTTTAACCCCAGGTCATTTCTGTCCTCTGTACTCCTTAGTAACTAGTCAAACAGTACAAATAAATAAAAATAAATAAATAGAAAAAATAAACCTCAATCAGGTATGTGCATTGAGACAAAAAAAAAAAAAAAATCCACATATTTGGCTCTTGCAGGGATTTGAACCTAGAATCCCTCTGATGGATGCACAAGTGCTAACCACTCAGCTACATTGTAGCTACTTACACTAGAAATGCATGATATTCATTTCAAATAAATCATACACCACTTTTGAGCACACTGAAAGATGAAGTAAAACAAAGCAGGAGTGAAAGGACTTCATGGCAAAACCCCTTTAATGTACCATAAATATACATAATATTTACTATGTCCGAACATATCGTGGTATATCAAACTGACAAGTCTCTAGAACATGGCGTTTTACATCTTGTTAACCGCGATGTGAGAAGATGGCGATGGGCTGACTGCCAACTCGAATGACCTTGCAGAAATATTGAAGTTAGAAGATTCATGAAAGTTCTTATGTTAAAAAGAGACAAGGATGAACTTATGAAGGCAACTAGTCAGGTAGTCAGATTATTCAAAAAGTGAGGTTTGAAACTGTAACCAATTGAAGCATGAATTAAAGTGTATGGACCAATTGGATGGATAATGTCCACCAATTGGCTAAATTAACCAATCAAAAGTTATGCTTTACTTATGTAAATCACTCCAAAGGGTATATAAGAAATACTAATCCCACCCTCATTGGACTTGGTGGGGACTGCACGCTGATACTCTGTCTGTGGCCCCTCTTATTCCCGTAGACGTCACTGCACTGGCTACACGAGAATCTGATAACTAGCTGGTACCTAGGCTTGCCGTCACAATAGGTTACAAAAGTGTCCATGAACCTATTAAATAATTCAGAATCAGAAGTCTATATTATTGTCATTGTACATTATTTGCATTCAATAACCTCTACAGGAATATTTGTCAGTAGCCGATTATGTTTTTTAGGATTGGCATATATTTGAGTAAATCAGTGTATGATATCGGCTGCTCTGGGAGTGGCTTCTAAAATCATAACCAAGTTTTACAACCAGCTTTAGGCTCCTACCTGTTTAGGTTTTGAACGGGTCTACAGCAGTGAATGACATTTCAACTCTGCTATTCCTAGCTCAATTTTTAGAGGGACATGGGTTTTTACAATAGAGCACAAGACTAAAGAGTTAAAAAAAAAAAAAAAGAGAGATTGTTGGTAACCCAGTGGAGCTTAAGCAGAAGATAGGAACTGCTCTAACTTTGAACCAAAGAAAAATCAGAACAGCAATATATTTGGTAATATTCTTATAATATTTACCCTTGCCTACATATTAAAAGCTAATGTAATGGGAATGCCCCTTTAACACCGTAACAAAGGCTGATTAAGATCTCTTGGCTCTTCATTTTTTTTCCTCCCCGCCTTCCAAAAGCCATATTATCATCATTAAAAAAAATAAAATTAACCGAGTGCGAGAAAGCATGATAGCGTCAAAACCCGTGATGAAAATGAGCCTGGTCAGCAAGAGATATAAACAACCCGGTCAAGAAATGGTTACGATAGAAGATCCCACCTCTGGAACCAATTCCCATCAACCTTGTATGGCATATCCTGTTTGTATGCCAAGGAACATCCCTTTAAAGGGGTGTTCCCACCATAGACTTCTATGGCGTCTCAATAAGATATGCCATCAAAATCTGATAGGGGCGAGTCCCACCTCTGCACCTAGAATATACTACTTTAACCTTTTTATTATCAGGTTGTCTGGATTATCAGATGCCAGATTAAAGGAACCGCATGGTGAACATAATATATACAGTACCTTATCAGGATGAGGCCTGTTGTTTCTGGCTCCTGATGCTGTTGCAGCTCTAATAGGCTCTGGTTTAGAATATGGTTTCCAGTAAAACTCATCACTGTACATACTTATCCCAACAGGGTCACACAGGTAGTAAGGGTTCCTGTAGCTTCTAGACGTCTTAGGTCTGCAAGATAAATATGGGACAGAATATACCGGCTGCTTACATTTTATGCAGCATTTCAATGGACAGGGGATGTAGCTGAGTGCAGTGTGTGGATGGATGTGACACCTACACCTGTAAAGTGACCGTACTGATGACATTTTCATTAAATCATTCAACAACTTTCTCAAACCGAGCGGTAGATTATGAACTGTTCTCAGCCCGATCACATTATCTCATAATATTCTAAATGATATAGACATTTCTACACACTGTATACTGAGAGGCTATACCTGCACTGATAAAAATAATTAAATAAACCATTGTCTTGATTTCATTAAAAAAATCTGGAAAAAAAGTTTTCTAGTGTCAACATCAGGTGTCAGAGGTGGCTCCTATTGCTCATGCAGTAGCACTAAAATCCACAATGAGGTAGATCTGAGGAAGTTGGCAATAGATAAGATGCCTGCTCTCTTAACCCCTTAAAGGAGTTGTCTCCCCACAGGGTTTCAAAGAATGCATGAAAGAAATTCTCTGTCACTTCCTGGTTCATACTAATTTGCATAAACTCCATGCTCTTTACAGCTATGTTGTGCTTTCAGATGCTATTAGATTAGATTAAGCTCTCAAACTACTGGAAGGACTTCTTATCTGACCCCAAAACAAAAAGCCCTAATTACAGAGCGTTTACTTGAGATAAATCAAGCTTTTTTACTGTCTGGCAGCACAGGACACTGACTGACACTGCCAACCTGTGTGAGGGACTCACCTCTGTTATCTCATTGAACAAACAGCCCCAGGAGATTTGTTTACAGGTCAGTTACTGAGGGAACTGAAATAGCCATGGAGGTAATAAATTCACTTGTATCTCTTTAGGGAAAACAGAGGACCAATGCAATATATTTGGAAAATGTCTTTATTTTGTGTTCCCTACAATTTGAAAGCTATTCTTTGTAGCGAGACAACCCCTTTAAGCCCCAGGACTGAAAAGTAGTTAATGACCAGAACATTTTTTTATTTTTTTTTGCCTCCTTGCGTTTCAACAGTTGTAACTTTTTTATTTTTTCAATGACGCAGTTGGATGAGGCCTCGTTTTATTCAAGACGAGTTGTACTTTATGGGAGAATAAGATCACTTATAAATAATTGCAGAATTTTTTTTTTATTTATTTTTTTTTTTTTTACACGATTCACATTTCACACTTAATAACTTGTTAGATTAATTCTACAGGTTATTACAGTCGTGTGGATACCCAATATGTGTAGGGTTTTTTTTTGTGTGTAATGTATGCACAATTATTTTTTATTAAATATTTATTTTTATTTTATTTTTTTATTCATTTTTTTACACTTTCTAGGTGTTTTACTTTTTTTTTTTTTATCCCATGAAGGGAGAGCTGTTTTCCAATTTTTTTTAACACTTAGTACTGTATTAGCATATTCATAAATGATAATGCATTATAATCTGTGTCAGTCTGACACAGGAAGTGATCAGGACAGCACACAGTGCGTCCTGGTCACTGGCTTCATACACAGACAGCTCTTGGGCCACACTAGGTCCCCAGAGCTGACTGTGCAGCCGTTCCCCGGGCTCTGTCGGGTCACCGGGTGTTCCGATCACCCGACAGAGTAGGGAAATCCTTTGATTGCGCTGCGGTAACGCACCGCCTCAATCAAAGGGTTTAAGCACCGGGATGTGGAGGTTTCCTCTGCTCCCCGTTGCTCGTAGGAGATTCTCTGGGATCAGGGCTGTGTAGTACAGCCCCGATCCCAGCGGAGCTGCGGCGCCGAATGCCGCAAGCCCCGAAGTCTGCAGCGACAGCAAAAGACGTCGCTGCAGACGAACAACCCGCACCAGCCGACGTCAAAAGACGGTGCGCAGTCGTTAAGGGGTTGAAGGGGTATTCCCATGTGAGCCTTTCTGCCATCTGTCTGACTGTCTCAGAGCATGGTGAACCATCCCCCCTATTCACTTCTATGGGAGTAAAGAATATAGCTGAGTACATACGCCCGGCTATATTCAGAATACCCACAGAAATGAATGGGGAGGACGGCCCCAAGTGCCATCCTCCACATTTGCTAAGACTGTCGGCTCGTAGCTAGCTACACACATGAGAACACCTAGGGCGACATGTCAGAAAAGAGGCGCTTCCACGCCAGTTTTAATTTAGGCACATACGAAATAAAAGGGGCATAGCATATCATTGCTAGCATATTTGATGCACCTACTTTTGGCGCATTCAAAAGTGTCATGCCTGGCATAAAATGCGCCGAGTTTTAGTGTACGACAGTTCAGTTATATAGAGAATACGGTTTTTTGGTGCAGTCCTAATGGGACATGTCGCCCCTAATGTGAAACTGGGGTGGCTAGGGCCCACCAGTGGAGTTGATTGTTGGGGCCCACCAGTGAAATTTTCTGGTGGTCCACTTTACATTTAGCGTCCACGATTCCACATCCTGCACATGACTCTTGTCCTCTGCCTCTTTCTTTGCCTTTAATCTCTGAAAAGCAACCCCTGGCCTGCTATTCCAAGGGGCCCACCATGTCTAAGGGCCCACAGTGGGCTTTCCCTGTTCCCTCTGGGCCAGTCTGAATTTGAGAACACCCCTTTAAGGGAAGGTCAATTTCTGCAATAATTTTATTTTCAATTTCTCCAATATGTGCAAAATGAAAACGACTTTGCAAATATTTTTGATTTAAAATTACCTGTTGTTTTTTTGCTGCCTATAGCTACTATTGATAAGTATAGGCCTCATGTATGAAAACTGTCTAGGTGTAAGACTTTCTTTCCCATAGCAACTAATCAGAGCTCCCCTTTTAGAGCACCATATGAAATCAAAGGGGTTTTGCCACGATGTAATGTTGACGTGGGATCCTCCAAAATGGGTATTTAATCACTTTTCTAAATATATGTGATTACAAAAAGTGAAGCCTGTGAAAGCTACAGCATTGCTGAGTCCCCCTTAGTTACCTGAAAGTTTACATTAGACACGACCAGGAGAGCTGATCTGGCTGTGCTTGCGTGAAACACTTCTGATCTGATGACAGGGAACATGAATGAGCTTTCAAGGGGCTGGGAAGAAAGTGCAGTGTATGAGTCTGTCTGCTGCATAGAGAAACCGCTGTTGTAATGTTATTATTTGAGGTAACTTTTGAGACGCTCCCTTATTCCTCACTCCTTGCTCACCCCCTCCCTCTCACCCCTGCAGCGTTCATGACTCAGCATGATTTCTTTATATTCTCCTCTGTGCTGATAAGGAGGTAAGGAACTTGTTTCCTGGCAAAACCCCTTTAAAGGGGAGCTCTGACTGGTTGCTATTGGCAACAGAGAAAGTCTTAAACCTAGACAGTTTTCATACATGTCCCTGTATGTGTCTCTATGGTAACAGACTACAAACAAACTTTATGTAGTCTAATCCTGCAATCATATTGCCATCCACCTGGCCTTTACAAACTAACTTACTTACCAACTGTTTCTTAGTAAGTAGTAGTGGACACATAGAAGACAGCAATACCTATGGAGTCTGATCCAGTTTTAATATCTGTTACCATGGAGACACATAAGTGTAGGTGTTGTCACAAACACGCTGGGGAATTTTAAAAAATTTTTGTAAATTTTCCTCAGATTTTGGGCATTTTCTTTAATTATCACATCTGGAAAAATTGCATATTTTAAATTTTGTCTACAAAACCTGAATTAAAGGGGTTGTCCAGTTTGTTAAAATTTTGGTTCAGTGGGGCCAGGATGGGGAAAAAAAAAAAAAAAGAAAAAAAGTTCTAGTTGCCTTTCTGTCCACTGCCGCTCTGAAGCCTCCACGGATATGCTCCTCCTCTTTACTTCCAGGTTCTCATCCTGACAAACAGCTGAGGTTCATTCTCCATAGTAAGTGAATGAAGCACAAGTATCTTCTGTTTGCCAGAAAGGACAGGCGGGGGGGAGGGGACAGTTTACCAGGAGGCTTCAGAGCGGCAGTGGCGGGGGACCGGAAGGCGAGTATCACTTTTTAAAATTTTCTTTATCCGGTCCATTGAAACAAAAACTTAAACAGACGGACCCCCTTTAGTACAGAAAAGGGCTATTTTTTCACACGGTTTAAAAATGGACTATTTCAGTCCGTAATTACCCCGGTGGCAAATAAAGCTGGAATCATCCCCCATTATTCGGAAAATCCACAGTTCTATAAGAACAGGATTACGTTTCCCCTCCCCGCTCGGCGAATCCCCGGGCGGGAAAATCGACAAGTGAATTACCAGCGCATATACAGCCGCTATAATGATAGTCAAAGGGCCCAGGGGCCGCCCCCCGCTCCCATCCCGGCCCCACCGAATTGCGG
Source organism: Phyllomedusa bahiana (assembly GCA_025379985.1). Lineage (NCBI taxonomy): Eukaryota > Metazoa > Chordata > Amphibia > Anura > Hylidae > Phyllomedusa > Phyllomedusa bahiana. The sequence goes on along the minus strand of JAODAL010030017.1, from coordinate 29,397 downwards.
GGGGTATTTTCCCCGCAAATACACCGTGTGAACCTAGCCTAAGTTTGATCTACGTGGCCATGAAGAGTAAGACAGCAATGTAGGGCAGCCAAATTCATGGTTAAGAAATCTATAATCATAATGTAGGACAAAAATAAAAAAGACTAAAAACAAAAGAAAATTAGAACTTACCGTACGGCTACTGGTGGGGAACAAACCTTATGAGGAAAATCTCTATTCATCGTTGTTTCATAAGGATCCCATATGTTTCCCCTTTTTAAAAAAAAAAATTTAAAAAACCCAAATTAACAACAACTTACAGGTATCATTTCAGTACCACAGACTGATAATAAATCACTATATAAAGACCTGCTGACAAGCACAATCAAGCTGGCCGTGCCAAACTGTAATCATAACAGGAGATTATCTTATGCCAACTCTGCAGCATGTCGTACAGCAAACTCAGTTTTTATTTAGGATCGATTCACATGTTGTGGTCACATCAGGGTTTACAAAACTATGATATGCATAGTGTAAAACGATAAAAAAATATGATCATGATGTTTGAACAGACCCTTACAAGGAGTGTGAAGAAGGGGCAAACACCCTGAAAAAAAGCTGTCTGCAGATGGGTAACTGGCATGGTTTTAAATCCCTAGTCATGTTTCAGGACTCTTCAGTGAATTGGATGTGACTTTACTGAATACTTCTTCCAATAGTTGGCCCTGAAGTCCTTACTCTCTTAAAAGGGCGTATCCACCATGCACTTTTATGGCATATTAATAGGATATAACATCAAAGTGTGATACGTGCTAGTCCTATGTCGGGACCCACATCTACCTTGGGAACGGGCCTGCAAAAGTCTTGGCTCAGAATGGAGAGCAGATTGCACAGCTCCCCATTCTGTTCTATAGGATTTCTGATTTGCTCGGCTGTGACTTTCGGGGCCTATTTCTGAGATAGGTGTGGTTACCACCGCACTTTGATGGAATACCCTATCAATATGTAATCCAACAACACCCCTTTAAGATTATTTCAATATTTCAGTTTTAGTGAAGCGACCATAGCATTTAATTTTTCACACACCTATACGATGCCGCTTCCTTATGAGGAACTTTGCCCCTTTTAAGCAGTGTTTCAAAAGGGGAACATCTACTGCAAATTGCCAACTGCAATCTTGTGTCATAGTGACTTTTATGAAGTTTTAAGAAACCCCCGTAACCAGTTTTCACTCGAGTCAGTGACTGGCCTGTGATTGGCAGTGCAGTCACATCATCGACTTACATGAGGTCACTAATCCTCAATTTCCCTAACTCCCACTCTGTCTCCCACTCAGACTCCCCCATACATGGTACATGTTTAAGTGATAACATCTGGCTGTTTATCACCTTATGATACAATAATTTATTATTATTATTTATTATTATTATTTATTTTAAAGCGCCATTGATTCCAGGGCGCTGTACATTTGAGGGGGTTACATACATTACATAAGTCAAACAGTACAGTGAAAAGGGGAAAATGACAATTGGCACGACAGAGGGAAGAGGACCCTACCCGCGAGGGCTTACATCTAAAAAGGAGGGGGAAAGAGACAGGAGGTAGGCAGACAAGTCTGTGAGGAAGTAGTGACAAGTTTAGTGAAGGTTATAGGCAAGCCTGAAAAAGGGTTTTCATTTTGCTTTTTGAAGCTAGTGAAAGTGGAGGAGAGTCTGATGTGTTGGGGCAGTGAGTTCCAGAGGTGGGTGAAGCACGGGAGAAGTCTTGGAGACGGTTGTGTGAGGAGCTGATAAGGGGAGAGCAGAGGAGAAGGTCCTGTGGGGAGCGGAGGGCCGTGGGGGAGATATTTGGAAATTAGGGCAGAGATGTATGGAGGGAGAGGTCATGAGAGCCTTGTAGGTCATGAAGTAGCTTGAAATTAATTCGCTTGGCAATGGGAAGCCAGTGAAGGGATTGGCAGGGGGGAGAGGCAGAGGATAGCGAGGAGAGAGGTGGATAAGACGGGCAGCAGAGTTAAGGATGGATTGGAGGGGAGCGAGGGTGCTAGCTGGGGGGCCACTGAAAAGGGATGTTGCAGTAGTCCAGGCGGGAGATGACAAGGGCATGGACCAGCATTTTGTAGTGTTCATAGCCGGGGAAAATGAGCGGAGGGCGAGAGATGTTTTTCAGTGGAGGCGGCAGGCAGGGGTGAGTTTGGATGTGTGGTTTGAAAGATAAAGCAGAGTCAGGATTACCCCAAGACAGCGGACTTGTGGGACCGGTGAAAGGTAGAGCCTTGACTGTAATAGAGAGATCAGGGCAGGGTAGAGTTGGATTGGGTGGAAAAAATGAGATTCTGTTTTCTCCACATTTAGTTTTAGGAGACTGAATGAGAAGAAGGAGGAAAGGGAGGACAACAGTCAGGGATCCGGGACAGTAAGAATGACATCTGGGCCAGAGATGTAGAGTTGGGTATCATCAGCATACAGTGGTAATGAAAGCCATTGAGCTATGAGCTGACCGAGGCCAAGGGTGTAGAAAAGAAAAGGGTAGTGGACCCAGGACTGACCCTTGGGGACACCAAAAGAGAGAGGCCGGGGGAGGAGGTGGATGAAATGAGAGACGCTGAAAGTCCGATCAGTGGGGTACGGGGAGATCCAGGAGAGGGCCAAGTCCGTGACGCCGAGGGAGGAGAGGATTTGTAGCAGGGGGGAATGGTCGACAGTGTCAAAGGCAGAGGACAGGTCTAGGAGGAGACACAGAGTAGTGGCATGAGGCTTTAGCAGTTACTAGATCATTATTTGACTTTGATTAGGGCAGTTTTGGTAGAGTGGTGGGTCGAAAACCAGATTGTAGTGGGTCAAGAAGAGAGTTGGAGGAGAGGTGGGAGGAAAAGCTGAAGATAGACGTGCTGCTCGAGGAGTTTGGAAGCAAAAGGAGCATGAGAGGGGGCGATAATTGGATAGAAAAAGAGGGTCAAGGTTTTTTTTTTTTGGGATTGGAGTGGTAGTAGGATGTTTAAAGGCAGAAGGGAAGATGCCTGAGGTTATTGAGAGGTTGAGAGATGGGTGAGGCCTGGGAAATGATAGAAGCACTGGGGTTTCTGGGATGGGGGTGGATGGCATTGGTTCAAGACTACAGGTAGTGAGGTTGGATTTGGACAGTAAGGAGGAAGCTTGTCATGAGTGACCATGGGAAGCAAGTTATGGGGGAAGAGCGGGTTGCTAGGGTCAGGGAGGGTGGTGGGGACTGCGGGCTGAAGTTTTCTCTGATGTGGTTGATCTTCTGGAGGAAGTGAAGGCAAAGTAAATTGCGAAAGGAGGGATGGGGAGAGGTGTTGGTGGACGGAGAAAGAGTTGAAAGTTTTGAATAATTGTCTGGGGGTTTTGGGACAAGGAGGATATGAAGTGGTGAAATAGTTCTGTTTGGCTGAGGCGAGTGCGGACTTAAATGTCTGCAGTGAGTGTTTGTATAAGGCAAAGTCATCAATGGAGTGAGTTTTCTTCCAGCGGCGTTCAGCAATTCTATAATAATCAATAATCATGTACAAAGCTGTAGTGGATGGTAAGATGTGGAGCCTGAAAGTCAAAAGTTCAAAACATTGTTACCATTTTGCTTGTCAGTTTCTGTTCTACCTAAATAGCTTGATTATTATACCATAAGGTGATAAACAGCCTGATGTTACCATTTTACTACAGTAACGTTATCACTTAAACATGCGCCATGTGTGAGGGAGTGGGAGTCAGGGAAATTGAGGAGCCGGACTTGTAGTCGGAGATTTGGCTTACCAACTCCACAGCCCTGCGTAAAAGTAAAAAAAAAAATATTTATTCATTTAAGAATCCATAAGAATAAATACAGCATAACTCTCACGCGTTTCAAAAGAGAGTTTGCTCCTTGATCACAGTGTTATGCTGCATTTGTTTTTATAGACATTAAATGAAAAAATAGTTTTTTTTACTTTTGCGGAAGACGCTCCATTACCACTTTCTATTTTAATTTGCAAATCTGCGCAAAATAAATTGCACTCTGTGGATCTGGGCTTACAGCTGTCACACGCTGATAAAGCCTCAACCATCCCTGTGTCAGCCAGAGTGATCCTTTATCTGAGTAGTCACTTCCATATTCCATAACACTGTTCCCATGATACATTAGTTCCTTTTTTCTGATTAATGCATCTGTAAAAAAAAAGACTTGGCATCTCTGAAACTATATCTCATATTACTAAATCCACATATCATAGCCTTGACTGTCAGGAGTCATCTATAATACACGCCGAGTGCCTTTGTTACACAGCAAGTGTCCTTTTTCTTGTTCTTTTGTCTAATCCATGCATATTTAATTTTTTCAATTAACTTGTTAGGGACCTGGTTAGTTTTAGTGTTTAAGACAGGAAATGTTTTGTTTTTTTCATTGTATTTTGGTAGTCATCCGTTTTAAATGTTTTAATTGTTTGTAATCGCTGTATGAGGCTATTTTTTGGCACAGATAGGCTGGGTTCATACGGCATATAGCGGTGTGTACTGTGCACGTCGCTATACGCCTGCTGTCATTAAAGGAGCGTGCTGGCCAGCGTGTACTTTACAAGGATTGCTTTTTATGTTAAAGATCTTGAAAAATCAAGTCACTTTGACATATATATCCATTAACAGTGTCCTACCTATTTTGAGATATCCCCTCTTGTATGGGCTGTATCAGCTCCTTAGGTCGCTATAGCTACAGATCAGTGTGATCTCTCCTGATAGGCTGCCAGCACTGGTTGCTATAGCTACAGACCTGGCTTCTACTGCAGCCCAGTAGAAGTCAGTAAACACGCCCCTGAATTCAAAATGAAACCAAGAAAACAGGACTGAGGAAAGATGAATCAATGTAGTGAGACAGCCCCTTTAAGTGCTCTGGCCCTCCCTTTCCCCAGGACAAGTCACTTCTTTCTAAAGGCGCACAGTATGCGCTGGAGAATATGCTGTCAAATCATAGCATTCAATGAGTGCTATGATTTTACCGTTTGTGCGGGGCGTACTTCAGGCACATTGCAGCGCAATTATTCCCCGAATGCCCCGCAAATACGCAGTGTAAACATTCCCATACTTTTGTGCTTATTTTAAAAAGTCGCAGCCAATCATACAATAAATTCATAACATTATTTATGATATGTTGTTACGTTTGAGAAGAAACCAAATGTGTGGATAGTATTTCATGCCTTTTAATCATTAAAGGGGTTTTCTCACTACATTTACTCTTAACATGTAGGTAAAGGCAAATAAAGAGTATAAGCAAATATATTGCTGTTCAGTTCTGATTTTTTTTTTTCAAAAAACAGCTTTATTGAAAAAATAGATAAATGACATAGCATCAGTAGTACAGGATATGATCCAAGTGAAATGTAGAAATAGTTACCATTCCAAGTTAGCATAGTAATACAGTATAACAAAGGACCATAGTGTGATGGTTTCTTGCGTTTCGTGTCAACTGCTCCAGCTTCACATACATAACAAAACATCATAGTCCATATAGCAACAGACAGGTAGTCATCTACAAAGACATGCAAGTCGAGCAGAATGAGAGCAGTTTCCTGTTAGTATCCAGTATCGGTGAGACAATCAATAAAGAGTTAAACAACATATAAGGCAAAAGTACTGGGCAAGGCAACCGCGCATACTCCACAGAAGAAGAAGTAATAAAATGATTTCAGATCCCCCGAGAAAGACGTCCCCCCGTTAACGGCTAGAGCGGGGTCATCGTAACACCGCAAACATAGGAGGTTAGCTTCCAAGCGCCCTTGACCTATAGGCGTCAGTACCCGTGAATGCTACCCATCCCATCCACCTTCTCAGGTGTTGGTCCGTTGTCTGAGTGGCTTCAGCTTTCAACTCCTCCATGCGCGGGAGATAGAATATTTTTTTAAACCACTCAGCCCAGTGGGAGGCTCCCTAAAACCCCTTTTTCCTAGGTAAATGATTTGGCCGCTGTAAAAGGAAGGTAATAAAGTTTCCCCTTCAGCGCTCTCAAACCAGGGGTATCAGGGAAAAAGCAATAAAAACCTCCGGCAAATTCTGCAGCATCACCCCAGAAACCCGCATGGTAAATTTATAACTGTTCCCCAAATGGCTAAAAAGTCCCCTCGCATCCCCACCTTACATGTGCCCATACCCCCCTGTCTCTTTTTCACACTTCCCAGCAGATGCCCGGGAAAACGTTGGGTAAATCGAGGGGCAGAAGTTTGGGGCACAGGGAACCCCATCGTGAGAGCACTTTTTTTTTAATTAAGCCCCCTTGTGTTTTTCACGAGACCGAAGTTTTGGGTAGACAGAATGTAACTTTAGGGCAACCCTTCATCCGAAAAGGGAGCAACTAAATTTCCCTTGCCCCAAAGCATTTGGGGAAGACGGCTGATGTTGGAGGGGACTCGATTTCAAAATTATAAGTGTAATATAAGATGGGAGGGCCCTGCTCCCTTTTGGCCCGCATACTTTTTTCGAAGCCATTTGAGGGCAGGGGTTTGAAGTTCAAACTGTTTTTGGTAGTGTAAAAGAAATGTTTAAAATCTTTTGAAACTGTACCCCAAGTGTTTGGGGGGGCGGAATTGGGGCGGAACGCTGTTTTCCCCCCCTTATGTTTTTTAAAGTCCCGCTTTGCTGGAAAAAATTTCCCCCATCGAGTGGCTTTTAAAAAGCCCTTTTCCCCAAACCTTTTACAAGGGGGCAGCGTGAGGTAATGTGGACCCCGGGGATCTTTTTGTTGGGCCCTTTGGGGCCAAATGGGGAGTATGGGGCCAACTGCTTTCCCCCAAGGAGCGGAATTTTGAGAGGAAAATTTTGGAAAACCAAAGGGGCAAGTGGAGCACCCCAAAAATCCCAGGAAAGTAGGGGAAGGGAGCCAGGGGAGAGAGGACAACTTCCCCCTGCTATCCTTTTCCTCTATGTCCCACCCACTGTTTGAGCAAACAATTTTAAAAACCCATCTACAACCAGGACGGGATTTTGGGCCCGGCAAAATTGAAAGGACCTCAGGTCGGGAAAGGGCCAGGCCACCATTTTCCTTTCTTCTAAGAAAAGACCTTCTAGCAACCCCGGTTTTTTCTGTTCCCCCAATATAAATTCCCTTTAAAGGGCATCTATTCAAGTCAGGGGAAAAAGGGGGTTTGGGGGAAAATTTGAGTGGGAGAGTAAAAAATTTAGGTAAAAAAAGGTCGGGGAAATCCGTTCATTTTAATGATGTTGCCCTCTTTCCTATCCGGGAAGAAAGTCATTTTTTCTAAATTTGGCCAAGCCCTTCCTTTATCCGTGCCCCCCCAGGGCAGCAAAGTTCAATCAAACATTGAGAGGAAGGGGTTTTTGGGGATCGGGTTCCCCCCAGATATGTAAAGGATTAAAATTAGGCCCTTTTGAAGGGGTTTTTGGTCAGCCAGGGGAGATGAAACTACTTGATCATCCAACTTTGATGTTCTGGGGTACTCTTGGAGTAGTTTATTTTAAAGTTTACTGAGCCTACTAAAAATGTTCAGCGGGGCCAGTAAGGGGGGTTTTGGAGGTTTCGGGTTTCTGTGACAAACAAAAAGAATAAAATTTCCGCGAAAGCAGCACTTTATACGGGCTCATTAAAAATATAGTAATCCCCCTTAAAACTCTTTTTCTCTTTTAAGGATTGTACATTTATCCTTGGGAGATTAGGGAAAAAGAAGTGGTGAAAAATGGGAAACCCCCTGTCTGTCCCCAATTTGCTATAAAAAAGGGCCTAGAAAAGGGGCCCCTTTTCACCTAAATTTTTGGCGAGGGGGGAAATGAAAAAGGGGGCAAATATTTTTGGAGCATAAGGGGTCCCAACCCCCTGCGCATGACAGGGAGATGCAGAAAGTCCCAATTTTCCCTGTCAAACGGTTTTTTTTTCCGCGTAAAGGGGGACAACAGCTTTTGTGGGGATCCAAGTTTTAAGGCTTTTTTGGATAAGGGTAAAGTTTTTTTAGGGTATTATCCCTTGCCTCTTGCCTAATAGGGGAACCCAAACCTGTTTCCAGGTGGATCAAATCGGGAGGGGGATTTGTGTTCAGCCTGTTGGCTAATTTTTTTTCCCATAGAGCTTAACCCCAACATTCAGGAGAGAAAGGGGTTTCTGTAGCTAGGGGCAGGTGGGGGGTTTTTCCCCGGTTTCAGTATTACATTGATAGGGGGCTTGGAAAAGAAAGAGGGGGAAAAGGTGATGTTTCTGAAAGGGGGGGGGGGGGGGGGGGGGAATTTAAAAGGGAGGCGAGAAAGGGGGGCCCCATTTAGTTTTATCTTAAGAACTTTATAAAAATTTGGGTGTATGGGCCAGTCTGGGCCTGGGTTTTTTCCCAGCTGGAAAGGGCCCAAAAGAGGCCCTCGGCTGGGGTAAGGGATTTCCCAAAACCCCTGTAAGTCTATCTGTTTCTATGACGGTAGGGAGGATGTGGCCCAGAAAGGATTCAGCGGAGGTGAGGTAGAAAGCGGCAGGGGGAAAGGGTTTATAGAGGTTACTTTTAAAAATCCGGGGGAAGGGGGGTTCCAGGAACCTCAGGCGTCAGTTGGGTAATCTCCCCCTTCTCTTGTTTTGATCACAGGGACAAATAAGAAGCTCTTTTTTTCCCAAAGGGGCTTTTGCCAACGGGCCTGCTGGGCGATTACCCCACATGTAGTAAAAAGCCGGGCACAAATCTGGGGGAAAACGGCAGCCCTTTTGCTCCAAAAAAGGGGTTTGGATTTCATTTTTGGGTTCCCGTAATAGTTCCCTAAGGCAGTCTCAGCAAACTTTGAGTTTTTGGGGGCGGACTCCAGTCGATACCCCCCCCCCGGCCCCGAAAGCATTAAAGGCAGAATTAATTTACCCCGCAGCAGCTCTTTTCAGCCTGGGGGCCAGGGCTTAATTAGGACACCCCCAGATTAAAACACTTCAGGGCCTCCCAAATTTAATTTGGGGGGGGAAGTAGAATCCGTGGGAATGATCTGTCAAAAGTTGTCTATTGATTGGCAGGTCGGGAAAGGGCTTTAAAGAGTAAATTTTGGGGGGGATCATTCAACCCCCAAAACTATATTTTTTAGCTCCGCTCGGGCTGCAGCTCAATACCCACAATGCCCCCGGTGCATGGCAGATAACAATATATTTTCCAAAGGGGATAATTTTCTTGGGCGGGAAAAGAAGCGAATGCTCCCAGGAATATTTTATCCGGGCCTGCTATATCTTTTTTGTGGTGAGAGTAAAAGGGTTGAAATTTCCCGAGTGTTAGGGTGGGTGAGGCCCCAGGGGGCGCGGGGCTGCTTTGCAGCAGTATTTTTTTAAATTTTTTTTGGGTTTATTCAAAGGAATTGTGAGTGCCCTGGGGAAACGTGTAAATTTACGGTTTTTCAAAGCTACTTTGGGAAATCCCCGCAAAAGGATAAATTTTCCCTTCAGCAAAGGAATTAAAGTCATCCAGGGGGGAAAGGTAAGGAACGACATTTGGGCCCCTTTGGTTTGGGGGAGCATATATGTTCAATGGTAAATAAAGACCCTTTTTAAATTACATTTAGAGAAGTTTTTCTCCATTGGGGTCAGTTTTACTAAAAACCCAGTTGAACGGGAAGATTTTTAGGGAAAAAAAAGGGGCCACTCCTTTGTTTTGGGCCAAAGGATTGCTACTGTGGCACAAAGGGGGAAATACTTAATTTTTGAATGCAGTTAGGTGGCCTGTCATGATTGGTTTCTGGGACACAGAATTTGGGTACGCTGTTTATGCATGCTATAGGGGTATTTGTGACCCTCTTTCGGGGGGCATTGAAAACCCCTTAAAAATTTAAAGGGTTTCTATCTGAAAATAATCCCAAAGGGGAGTGTTGGGAAAGCCCAACAAAAGATTGTGGCCGGTGAAAACACGGTCGCGCCTTGCCCCGCAGAAAAAAATTGTTTAAAAATAAGCAAAAAACAAAAACTAAGAACACACATGTAAAAAAAACCTAACAAACAAGGGAGTAGGCAAAAATTTACTAAAGCAAAAGCATGCAGTATTAATTTACTGCAAAAAATTTTAAACCCTTTTTGTTTTACCAAAAAGGGACCCCCATGGGGGGAAGAAAAAAAATGAAACAAAAACAAAATGTAAAACGTTTAAAAGTGCGAGGGGATGCACCGAGACATCCGTGGGGCATTTCTAAAGTAATTGCATCACATATCTTCAATGCCCGATACTTAATTTTACAACCTTTAAAAATGGAAACCCCCAAAAACAGGGGTTTCCCAAAAATTTTGTCCCCGGAGAATCCCCTCCCAGATTTCCCCGAGGGTGGACAGGTGGGAAATACCAACTTCCCAAAGGGCCCTCCCCGGCCCGGTAAGCCCCAGGACCGGGGCGGGGTAGTATGTAAACAACGAGTCACTTAGTATTATAGGGAAAGGGTTCTCTTTCACGCGCCTTTAAACCCCCTCCCGTCGCATCACGGATCTTGGGCCCGGTCAGCCGTTTTTCTTTGGGTTGGGGACACCAAAATTTGCCATCTTTTTTTGAGAGGATGGGTCGGGATTTTAGGGGCTGACGGGGCGCAAGAAGATAAAGCTGATTTCCCCGTCCCGGGGGGTGAGATCAGTGGGAGGTTCAAGGGGTGTCAGGAAGGGCCCGGGGAAAATCAGATAGTGACCCGAAGGTTAAACCCTGGAGGGCCTTTTACCCTAAAATGCCGGGCGAAAGGGAATCCCCCCCTGTACTGGGGTTCTTCTTCTTGTAAAAATCAGGTTAGTGGACGGGGGCAGCCCAGTTGTAGAGTAAGGGCCCGGACAGATCGGGAAAAATAGCAAAATTTTTACACCTTTATGAGTGAGATTCGGAGTTTTTCTGGGCCCCCTTTTTAGGGTCTCCTCCCCTTTTCCCGGGGGTAATTTGTGGACACGGCAAATTACTCTCTGGGGGTTTTTTGGGGGTCTTGGCTGGGAGGGCGCAGAGCCCTATGGGGCCTGTCCAACTCTATCGGGGCATCCGCAGCCTTTTCCCATAAAATTATTGAAAAACTTTTTAAGGGAAAAGGGAAACAGATCTTGAGCTTTTAAATTTCCTCAAGGGGGTCCTCTAATTTCCCAATGTTGTTCCCACGGTTCCTGGGGTTTTCTTTCACGTCAAACCCGGTTTATTAAATTCTGATACAGGTGTTGTTGATTTTTAACTTACTTGTATTCAGGGGGGGAAAACGACTGGGTTGTTGCAAGGGCTGGGGGAGTTTCCAAAGGTTTGGGTTTGGGGCTTGGATAACAGAGAAAGTCTGAATGGGCCCTGTTGAGATCTTTTTTTCCCGGAGGTTTTTTAGGTTCGGCGAGTGCCGACATGTGTTTTTGGTGGGTTTGGAGTCAGAAAAAAAGGCCCCCAACTCAGGGGGACCTTGGATTTCCGGGAGGGCTTTTTCTCTAGCTGCAGAGACTCTTTGGGGTTTTTTGGGGGGGCTAGAGGCGTCCAAAAAACAGGCTTGGGTGGGGGCTGTTTTAAGCAGTATTTGGGGGCCCCTGAGGGGGGTGATGGAGGGTGGTGCCATGATATTGGGGGGAGAGCCCTCCTGCGGGCAAAAAGCATTTCCCCCCTGGCCTTCCCTGGGGGTAGAATCAGGGGAAAAGGTCGAGCAGGGACCCCCGTGATCCAAGTCCCTGACTTTCTGTGGGGGGAGAAAAAGGGGGGCCCAGGCCCTGCCTGGGGGGTGGCCCAACCCTTTCAAAGGGGAGGCCCCTGGTGAGGGGCCAAAGGTTTTAAGGGCCGGGCATTGGGGGCGGGTCCCCCTTTTGGTTTTTTAACCAGGGGTAAAATGAAAGGGGGCCCAGTATCCCCCAGGGGTTGTAGCGTCCGTGGGTAGGGCCTTTCCCCTACTCCCCAAAACAAAAGGGCCCAGTCTGGCGGGCCCCCCGGTATGGGGGGATCCATCAGCAAATGGCGGCGGCCCTGCTTTCATTTTAGATGCCGCAGGGCCCCAGCCCCC
>JAODAL010030017.1:0-12500 GCA_025379985.1 Phyllomedusa bahiana | reverse complement strand
ATTTGATCGGGTTTTTTTCCTCGTGATTTCTGACAAGGTTTTGCAGCGGTTTCAGACAAGGTTTTGATCAGGTTTGGATTAGGTTTTCAACACTGTTTTCTTTCTGAAACACTCATACAAATTTGAAAGCACAAAAATGCTGGTCCATGCCCTTGTCATTTCCCGCCTAGACTACTGCAACATCCTTCTCTGTGGCCTCCCATCTAGCACCCTCGCTCCCCTCCAAACCATCCTTCACTCTGCTGCCTGTCTTATCCACCTCTCTCCTCGCTACTCCTCTGCCTCTTCCCTCTGCCGATCCCTTCACTGGCTTCCCATTGCCCAGCGAATCCAGTTCAAGTTACTAACCACGACCTACAAGGCTCTCTATAACCTCTCCCCTCCATACATCTCTGCCTTAATCTCCAGATATCTCCCCTCACGCAACCTCCTCTCCTCACAGGACCTTCTTCTCTGCTCCCCTCTCATCAGCTCCTCACACAACCGTCTCCAAGACTTCTCCCGTGCTTCCCCCACACTCTGGAACTCACTGCCCCAACACATCAGACTCTCCCCGACTCTCACTAGCCTCAAACGTAACCTGAAAACCCATCTCTTCAGGACTGCCTATGACCAACATTAACCGTGTTGCACTGCTCCACCCCACAAACGTGTCTGCCAGTCACCTTCTGTCTCTTCCCTCCCTCCCTATAGACTGTAAGCCCTCATGGGCAGGGCCCTCTCTCCCTCTGTACCAGTCGTTAGTAATTTATTGTCACTTTGTAATTGTTTGACCAATGTTATTTATGTACCCGCCTCAAATATACAGAGCCCTGGAATCAAAGGCGCTCTAAAATAAATAATAATAATAATAGCCAAGGCAAAACAGCACCGTAAAATACGTAAAAAACACCTCCATTGATTCCTGTGGGGTTTTTCAGTGTTGACAACACTTCAAGAATTGACATAACACTTCTTTTTTCGGCACCCAAAACAGTGTCTAAAGAAGCGCCTAAACCGCGCATAAAAACCTTGCTGTGTGAACTACAACGCTGCTTTCCATAAGAATCCATGGAAATGAACTGAGTGCATTTTGGAGGCTTTTTTTCTGCTGTTTTGGGTGAGGAAATGCTCCGAAAACAGCGTCAATATCAGCCGTGTAAGTAATCACTCCTTGAAATCTCACTTACTCCATGTTCTAATGACTCTATCCCATGTCCAACTTCCTATATCGGTGGCCATGCTATAAATACAAGTAATAAGCACAGTATCTGTGGTATTTGTAGTATTTCATATGAAATCTACTGGGTGTTTCAGGACTGCGCTGCTCAAGTCTAATTTTGTCATTGTGTGATGCAGTAAAGCTGTCATGACCAACTCTAGTCTCAGCTGCAATCGAATAGAGAAAGCTTAATGATTAATAGGGCTCAACAAGTCTGACCAAAATCTATATTTCCAGTTTTTACCTTAAAGGGGTTTTGCCACGATGTAATGTTGACGTGGGATCCTCCAAAACGGGTATTTAATCATTTTTCTAAATATATGTGATTACAAAAAGTGAAGCCTCTGAGAGCTACAGCATTGCTCAGTCCCCCTTAGTTACCTGAAAGTTTACATTAGACACGACCAGGAGCTGATCTGGCCGTGTTTGCACTTCTTATCTGATGACAGGAACATGAAGGAGCTTTCAAGGGGATGGTGAGAAAGTGCAGTGTATGAGTCTGTCTGCTGTATAGAGAACCCATTGTTGTAATGTTATTATTTGAGTAAACTTTTGAGACACTCCCTTCTTCCTCACTCTCTGCTCACCCCCCTCCCTCTCAGACCAGCATTGAACACTAATTTTCCGATCACCCACCTCAACATTCAGGTAGAAGAAAAGTTAGGTTTTTTTATTGGTAAGGGCCAGTTTACACAATGTTTATTGCTTACATCAAGCGTATATGTTTTGATACCCAAAAACAGTATTGTAACGTATCACTTGATGTATCCATAGACTATAATGGTGAAAAGTGAAGTCAAAAGCGCATCCTTTTTTAATACATTCGATACGCTTTATGTCCATACACTGGTTTTTTAGGTTTAAAAAAAAACTACGTTTTTGTGTCCTGCAAACAAAAAGTATGTGCTAGCCTCCAGTTCGTTTTTTTTATTGAAGTCACCAAGTGGAATATGCAAACATACTGGTATACATATGACTAGAACAGACTTTTGACTTAAAACATATACATTTTATATCTTTTTTCAAAAAAAGGTTATGGTAGACAGATACATTTTAAAAAACTCAGAAGTACACCCAAAATGCATACGGTTTGATACTTTTTTTTAGCCATACAGTAAAGGGGTTTTGCCAGGATGTGCCTTATCTGCTAAGAAGCAAATGTAAACAAGCCACGCTAGCTGAGAGAGACAGACTGCCAGAGCTGCATAAGGGATCGTGTGAAATGTTCACTCAAATAATCAAACTACAACTAGTGGAATCTGTATACAAAAGACAACACCTTTTCTCCACAGCAGCTTGAAAGCTTTTTCATGTTCTCTGTCATCAGATAAAGCAGGGATCTACTCAGATAATCACACTACAACTAGTGGATTCTGTATACAAAAGAAAACATCTTTCTACCCGGTGCCTTCAGCTCCCTCTCATCAGATAAGAAGTGTTCTCTGTACAAGCCTGCAGGTCGTATCTAGTGCAAGCTTTTAAGTAACTAAGGGCAGGTAAGGCAGCCTGTAGCTCTCTCAGGCTGCAATATTTTTAATCACATATATTTAGAAAAGTGATTAAATACCCATTTTGTAGGATCCCACGTCAACATTACATCATGGCAAAACCCCTTTAAGAAAAAAAAAGTATACCTATACGGTAAAAATGTTGTGACATTTTTATTACTGTGAGTAGCAGTGTGGGCGGGGGGAGGGCATGCTATTAATGGGGGGGGCGTAATGCTGCCCGGAGTTAGACATGGAAATTGAAATGTTACTGACACATATTGCCCGGCATGTTTCTACATGTTGCCAGTAATATCTGTTAAACATTGGCTACAATGATGAAGACAAGAGTAATCTGTAACTCATTACCATGTACTATACAACCACATTAGTGGCCCTCCTGCATAGTTTCTATGAACAAACTTACACAAGGCAGGCTGTGTTGCTGTAAATGCTTTATAGTGTGAACTGAAACTAATGCATAGAAGGCATGTGAGTGGTTGTCTTATCGGTATTTTTGCATTTGTGTAAACTCCCATGTATTATACTGTGGCTTTTCTGCATACTGTGTGAACAGGTATCAATTTAATGTGCAGTCTAATTGTTCCCCTAGTGGAGGGGTGTGTCAGCTACTGCTCAGCAATCAGCTGCATCTGTTTATCTTTCCCAAGTAGCATAGGGGCCAGTGTTGCCTCTTTACTGGGTTCAGTTTTCAGTCCAGTCTTTGAGCTGTGAGTATGGCCTTGTTTCTGTGGTTTTTGAGTAATTAATGTCCCATTTTTTCTGTGCTTTTTCTGTAAATTGTTAGTGTAGGGACTCGCAAGACATGAGGACCGTTGACGTCGGTTGTGAGTGGAATATAGTGGCCACTGTATAAACTAATACCTCATATTTGATATTTTTACAGTATGTCATTTTTTTTGCCCAAAAGTACCAGGGAGCAAGGTGGGGGTCTATTTTGTGTTGGACACCCAAAAGTGCTGGGCAGCCTGCCCAATCGAATAGTAGTAGCATAATAGGCTGTAAGCCAGTATGGTGCACTACACGTATCTGTGTTAATGGCACCGCTCTGTATCACCTTATCTATATGCAATTATAATACCAGCAACCACCCCCCTCATGCATAGAAGGTGTGTGAGTGATTGTCTTATCTGTATTTTTGCATTTGTGCAATCTCCCCATGTATTATACTGTGGCTTTTCTGCATACTGTTGTGAACAGGTATCAATTCACTGTGCAGTCTAATTGTTCCCCTAGTGGTGGGGTATGTGAGCTACTGCTCAGCAATCAGCTGCACCTGTTTCTCTTTCCCAAGTAGCATAGGGGGTTCTGTTTTCAGTCCAGCCTTTGAGCTGTGAGTATGGCCTTGTTTATGTGTTTTTTTTACTGAAACTAATGCACAATCCGTTCATATCAGTCAAGTCCTGTATGTGTTCGGTAACACTTGCACACATCTAAATTGACGGCTACTAACGAGTGGAGACAATAGATGCTCACAATGCTAAATCCCCATGCTCCTATGGTGACCTGGGTTACACCTTCAAAACATGGCAGCACAGGTGTGCTTCTCACCACAGCATTTGTTCTATTATTTTTAACGTTTGTTATGTATGCCTTAAAGAGTGGGACTTGGAGTTTTTGACATTTAACAATGGAAGACTATTGGATTTTGGAGGCCTCCAGTGATCGCGTTTAAATGTTACAGAGCATTTGAGAAAGCTCATGTGGTGACCCCTTGCTGTTTAAGGTATACATTTTGCATTGGACTTGTTTTACAATCTGTGTTGTCACCTGCCAATCTGCACAACTATAGATGATGTCTAAACTATCTGAACCCCCTATCAGCCTAGTGCCCCCAAAAAAGGTGTCCCTTCACAGACTCTGCCTACACAGCGGTGGTTAGTCACCCACTGCAGGAAAACTGCAGCAGTGCTCCATTCATTCTCATGACTGGTGGAGGTCTAAGGGGTTAGACTCCCACCGATTACAAAGCATCAGTATATGTTATATACCAGGCCTGCACAATATGTGGCTCACCACAGAATTTCTGGCTGTCTGCAACGGCAAAGTCAGGGGCGTTCCCGAGAGGTAAGGGGGCGATCCCTGGTAGTCAGGGGGAAGTACTGGGTGGTCAAAGGCATCTTTAGCCCCCACATCCTGCCACGCTGTCCAGGTCTGCTATATGCTATCACTTTCATGTGCTAAGTTTTCATATAACACTGGACAATTCCTTTAGCTTCATGCCTAAATTGGAGAAAAATCCAAAGCAAAGTATGGCACCGTTATTTTTCAGTCATTTTCTAATGACATGCTCCATTTAACCCTTTCAACCACCCTGACGTATGGGCACGTCAGGGTGGTGTTAAGGAGATGTTAACAGGATGGCAGCGCGACCCTGTTACACAGCCGCCGGGTGTTAGCGGCTAATTGCAGCTAAAACTCGGCGCTAGCAGTGTGGGGGGGGGGGGGAGGCGGTGCCGCCCGCCTGCACTGTTTAACCCTTTAGACACCGAAGACACCAAAGATGGCTGCGGCATCTAAATGAATGAAAATCGGTGCTGCGCACCGTTCTTCAGTCCGATCGGGACATCAGCAATAGGATCGCTAAGTCCCTTCTTGTGAAGGCTCCCAGCGCTGCCATGTTTTCGTGTGCCCCACTTCTGGCCCGAAACAGGAAGTGGGAAACACGCCATGTTGGTACAGCCTAATGCATTGTCTATGCAATGCATTAGGCTGTATTAACGATCGCGCCACCTAGTGGTGAAACGCCCTAGGGGGACTCAACTTAAACAAAAAAAAATAATACTGTTTTAAAGTGAAAAAAAAAAACAAAAGGTATTAAAAGTTCAACTCGCCCCCCTTTCCCCATTTTACAAATAAAAACAATAATAAAAAAAGTTACACATATTTGGTATCGCCGCATCCGAAAAACTCCGATCTATAAAAATATAACATCATTTCTCCCATATGCTGAACATCGTAGAAGAAAAATTCCAAGCGCCAAAATTTTGGTTTTTTGATCATTTCATGACCTATAAAAATTGGAATAAAAGTGATCAAAAAAGTTGCATGCATTCCAAACTGCTAGCGATAAAAAGTACACTTCAGCCCGCAAAAAATGCCGCCTCACTGACGTCCGTAGGTTTTAGTACAAAAAAGTCATTGGTCGTACAAAATGGCGCCGCGGCGCAAATTTCAAATATAAAAAATGTTTGGAATTTTTTTTTACGCCAGCAAAACATAACAGAAACCCTATATGTTTGGTATTGTCGGATGTCAACCTGTAGAATACAGAGAAACATAATTTTTACTAAAGATTGAACGCCGCAAAAACAAAACTCCCGCAAACATGGCGCAAGTACATTTATTTCACATTTTGCCCCACTTAGAATTTTTTTGCTGTTCCCCAGTATATTCTATAGTTATATGAATAACACCACTGGAAAGTACATCTTGTCCCGCAAAATAAAAGCCCTCATAAGTCTATGTAGATGGAAAAATAAAAAGTTATAGCTTTTGGAAAGCAAGGAGGAAAAAAATGAAGAGTAAAATAATTTTTTTTGTTTGTGTTAAAGGGTTAAATAAAAAGTGCTCCGAGTTTATGTTCACATCTATGTTATGGCTGAAAATCACAATGTAATGCTTAGGATGGACACCACCTTTGCGCAAGAGACCCCACTGACTAATACTAGAGTCCATCAGTTTTATCATAGCATGCCTTATTTGTAACAGGACAGTGCAAGGTTACTCTTCTTGTCAAATCTGATGTCATTTCCATTGCAGCCTCTAAGAAAAATGTGGACAGAGCCACACGGCCAATAATAAAAAAAAAAAAAAAGGCAGAAAATCCTGTCTGTTGAAATGTTGCAGGTCTTACCTAGTCTATCACAGCAGTGACACAAGCAGCGAGCTGTAACATCAGAAAACTTCATCCACGGTTATGTGTTTGTCAGACACGAGTCAGCTATTATTCAATTGGTTGTTTGGGCAACAGCTATCTCTCCATTTATCCACAGTGTCCGACGCTAGAACAAGAGCCCCGTGTCCCCTGTGCTTCCACACTATGCTTATGAGTCTATGAATGCAGTGGTGGAACATAGGCAATGCTGCTGCGTTCACAGACTTCCTGGCAGTGCAAGCATAGTGAGGAAGGATGGGGGGGCTCAGGTCCCCGATTTTTGCAATTGGGGTCCCAGTGAGCAGCCACTTATCACCTATCCTGAGAATAGATACTAAATGTCTATGGTGACAGAACCCCTTCACGCCTCTGAACATCCACTTTCAGAGCAAAAGGATGCTGTTATCCAACTGGCAACACAATGGGGGAAAAGTATTTAGTCAGCCACCAATTGTGCAAGTTCTCCCACTTAAAGAGATGAGAGAGGCCTGTAATTGACATCATAGGTCGACCTGAACTATGAGAGACAAAATGAGAAAACAAATCCTGAAAATCATATTGTCTGATTTGGAAATAATTTATTTGAAGATTATGGTGGAAAATAAGTATTTGGTCACCTACAAACAAGCAAGACCTGGCTCTCACAGTCCTGTAACTTCTTCTTTAAGAGGCTCCTCTGTCCTCCACTCATTACTTGTGAAGGGCTCCTGTTTGAACTTATCAGTATAAAGAAAACACTGTCAACAACCTCAAACAGTCACACTCCAAATCCAATTATGGTGAAGACCAGAGAGCTGTCCAAAGGACACCAGAAAACAAAATTGTAGCCCTGAAACCAGGCGGGGAAGACTGAATCTGCAATAGGCAGCAGCTTGGTGTGAGGAAATCAACTGTGGGAGCAATAATTAAAAAAAGGGAAGACATACGGGAACCACTGATAATCCCCTTTCATCTGGGCTCCACCAAGACTTCACCCCGTGGGGTCAAAATGATCACAAGAACTTTGAGAAAAAAACCCCAAGAACCACAAGGGGGACCTAGTGACCCTGCGAGAGCTGGGACCAACTAACAAAGGCTCCATCAGTAACACACCAACGCCCCAGGACTCAGATCCTGCAGTGCCAGACGTGTCCCCCTGCTTAAGCCCTACATGTCCGGGCCCGTCTGAAGTTTGCTAGAAGCTTTGGATGATCAGTAAGAGTATTGGTGGAAATGTCAATGGGTCAGATGAAACCAAAGTAGAACTGTTTTGGTAGAAACACACTCGTCGTGTTTTGTAGGAGGAGGAGGCTGAGTTGCCTCCAAAGAACACCATCCTACTAGTGAAGCATGGGGGGGGGGGGGGGGAACATCATGTTTGGGGCTGTTTCTCTGCAAAGGGACCAGGACGACTGATCCTGTGTACATGAAAGAAATGGGGCCATGTTTTCAAAAGAGTTTTTGAGTGCAAACCTCCTTCCATCAGCAAGGGCATTGAAGATGAAACTGGGTGGGTCTTTCAGCCCTACAATGATCCCAAGCACACTACAAGGGCAACAAGGGTGGCTTTGTAAAAAATTTTGTCGATGGCCTAGCCATCTCCAATTTTTAACCATAAAAAACCTTTGGGGGGGGTTTAAAGCCCAAAGTTGCCCAGCGAAACCCCAAAAACCCTAAATGCTCTAGGGGAAATTTTCTGCATGGAGGAATGGGAAAAAACATACCAGCCAAACTGTGGGGAAACCCTTGGGAAGACTTACAGAAAAAAATTTGACCTTTCCTTTGGGCCAACAAAGGATATGTAAAAAAAGTATTGAAAAAAATTTTGTTATTGACCAAATACTTTTTTCCCAACCCATAATTTCCCCAAAAAAATTATTTTTTCCCCAATCAGAAAAATGTGATTTTCTGGATTTGTTTTTCATTTTGGTTCTCATATTTTGGGGTCACCTATGATGTAAAATTAAAAGGCCCTCTCATTTTTTAAGGGGGAGAACGGGCCAAAATTTGGGTGGCTGACTAAATACTTTTTCCCCACTGTATTTTTTCTTCCTTGACTTTTTCCTTTTGGGGATTTTTTACCCAACTTTTTTTTAAAAAAAATTCAATGGGAAAGGGCCAAGTTTAAAAGGGGAAACCCCAAAACTTATGGGTTTTGAATATGTGGCAAAGGGGTCAAAAAAAGGAAAATTCCCCAAATTTCATTGCGTTCAAATTTTCCCTTTTTTTCTAAAGCTGGGGTCAGTTTTTTAAATTCTCCTTTTTTATGTCAAAAAAGCTTTCTTGGTTTAACCCTTTAACGACCCCCCCCTTTTTAAACATCATCGAACAACGTTTTTTTGGCGTCGCGTAAGGGGGGGGTTTTTGGGGGCCCCCGGCCCCGGGAAAACGGCGCGGGATCGGGGCTGTGGCTCCCAAATTCTTACCATCTTTTGCAGCAGCATTACTTTTTTCCCCCTTCTCCCGGATTTTTAAAACCCAATTGCACTATCATTTTTTTGGGCCTTTCCCCATCTCTCCCCTATTGCGGGAGCTGGAACTCGGTGTATCTATTTTTCCAAGGGCCGTGATTTCCCTATTTGAATATTTTTATATATCATTATCATGGATGCTTATTTCTTTTTTGAAATTTTTTTTCCCCCTGATGAACCTAGAATTTTATGGGGGGAAACGCATTGGAAAACTATGTTAATCATTGCGGAGAAAAAAGGGAAGTCTGTAACATCACTATCAATATTTTTTTATTGTTTTTGGGGGTATATTTTTTTAAAATTTTTTTGGTTTTAAAAATTTTTCCTTTTTTTTGAACACTTGTTTATTTAAATTTTTCTTTTTTTTTTGGTTTTTGTCCTTGTTTTGAGTTAATTTTTTTTGAGTTTTTTTTTGTTATTTGTTACTTTTGGTTAGTCACTTTATATTGTTGTATTTAAGGGGGAAAAAATTGGGGTTTCTTGTGGCGGGGTCGCCCTTTTGGGGGGGGTTTTCCGTTTTTCTGTCTTTAATTAATTTTCCATATTGGTAGTTTGGGTGGGAGGTAGTACATGATAAGGTTTTTTTGGGTTTTAATGGTATTTTTTAAAAGTTATTTTTTAGGGTATTTCTTATCTGTAACCCCGAGGCATTTTAAATTTTTTTTTGTAAATTACGCTGTATACACACAGCCCTGATCCCCGAGCATCCCTGCGAAACACTGGGGGAGGGGGGAAACCTTTCGGGAACCTGGTGGGGTTTAACCCTTTGATTGCGGGGGTTTCTTAAACCCCAGCGAAAACAAAAGGGGGTTCCCCCGCTCTGTCGGGTGACAGAAAACCCCGGTAAACCCGGCCCGAGCCCGGGGGAAAGGGTGCACAGTCAGCCCTGGGGACCTAGGTGCCCCCAGGGCCGTGTACCCAAGCCCGTGAACAGGGCACACTGGTTGGTGTCCCCCATCACTGTTTGTGGGCAGACGGGCACAGATTATAATGTATTAGCATATATCAAAATGCTAATAAAATTACTAAGTGTTAAAAAAAAAAAAAAAAAAAGTTTAAAAAAAGTTTTTCCCTTTCATGGGAAATTTTAAAAAAAAGAAAAAAAGGAAAAAAAAAAAAAAAAAAAGAAAAAAAAAAAATAAAAAAATTTAAAAAATAAATTAAAAAAAAATAAATTAAAAAAAAAAAATAAAATTTTGCCCTTTAAATTAACCCCCACACAAAAAAAAACTAAAACATATTAGGTATCCACCAAAACTGTAAAAAACCTGTAGGGAATACTCAACAAAAGTTAAGTGTGAAAAGTGAACGGTTTTAAAAAAAAAAGTAAAAAAAAAAAAAATGTTTTTAAAAAAAAATAAAAAAAAATTTCCCGCAATAATTTTCCCCAAGTGAAAATTAAAATATTCCCCCAAAAAAGTACAAAAATTGGCTCGAATTTAAAAAAAGGGGGCCCCTTTCCCAAAAGGGGATCCTTTTAAAAAATAAAAAAAGGTTAAAACTGTTGAAACGCAAGGAGGCAAAAACTAAAATTTAAAGGGGGTTAAAGGGCCCCCTCTCTGCTTTCCAAAAGGCTCTAGGGGTGGTAAAGGTACCCCTGCGTATTAGAAACAAAAGGATCTTGTTAATGTATTTTTCCTGGCAAACATTAACCCTTTAGAACTCTGTAGCCTTATGCCCTGCTGTTAAAACCTCTCTATCACTCATGATCCTCTAACCCGGGCCCGCTAGCCCTAGCGAAAACTGAAATGTAAGTCACTGCTGTATTTGTCTAATAGGGTTTTCTTTATGTCCATTTTTCGGAAATTTTAAAAGCCCGTCTTTCATATTTTTTTAAAAAAATTTTGCCCGGTGTTTTAAATTTAAACCCCCCACATTTTTCTCAAAAACAATTTAAAAATGTAAAGGGGTTTTTTAACAAAAAAAACTCAGTGAAAAAAAGCGATGCAACTTTTTAAATTTTTACAAAAAGAAATTCCCCAAAAATGTTTTTTGGGCCCCCCTTTAAAATGAGTTTTCTCCCCCCAAAAAAGTTTAATTTTTTCAACATGAAGGGACATTTAAAATGAAGCCTTTTTTTTTAAATAAAGGGGCCCAATTAGTTTTTAAACCTTAGCCCATAAAATTAACAAAAATTTGAAAGTGCTTTTTGTGCACACAGGTTTCTATGGTTTCCTGACCATAACTCTTAGCTGGTTAGAGCAGAGATCAGGGAGTAACCATGGATGGACAGATCTCCAGAAAATTTAAATTTTTCTATTTTCTAAACAAGTTTTAAGATAAGCCTTGTTTCCAGCCTCTTAGAAACATGTACCTTGTTTTTAAATTTAAAGGGGGAAAACATCCCCTGCCCTTGTCACCAGGGCTGTGGGGGGTGGGTTTGCCTATTTTATGCAGGAGTTGGAGTAACCCTAAAAGGGGAAAACTCCAACCCCCAAAAAATTTATAAAAAGTTGGTCCAGTTTAGTTTGATACATTGCAAAGAGCAAGAGGAAATTGGGGCCCCAGTCTACTGCCCCCCCCTATCTTTAGCCCCATCACATGAGGAGTGTAAATTTATGACATGGAGCAGGCAAAGCGTTTCCCCAGGGGAAAAAAATCCCGCTCCCCTGGCAAAAGATTTCAGCAAAATTTTTCACCTGCTTTCAAAGAAGTAAAAAGGTTCAACCTTCATTAAAACTGACTGTGGCTGAGGCCCAAATTTCCCTAAAACCCCGACATTTTTTAGGGGGAATTTTTTTTGGGGGGGGGGAGGTTCCCCGGGCGTTTGCCCCCAACCCAAGTTTGTGTGAGAGGCCGTTTTTCAAACCTGGAAATTTTTGAGAAACAGATTTTGAGGTCTTTTATGGGAGGAACTATGGAGGGCCAAAACCCAAAAAAGGCATTTTCCAATAAATAAATTTTTTCACGACAAGCAAAATGGTAAAAATTTTTTGAACTTGTGACTTTTAGGCTCCCTATTCACCATCCCCTACCCGGTTTGTAAATGAGGCTAAATGTAATTTTTTATACAGTCATCTTCCTATCTTTTAAAATAAATGTGAAATTGCCCAAGTATTTAGCTCTTTCTTAGTTCCCTTTCCCGTAACTGCAATTGTTTAAATGTTTTTGCCCCCTAAAAAGGGAAAATGTTTTAATTTTTTATTTTTTTTAGTATTTTTTGGGGAAATCCCCCTTTTGGTTTTCCCGCTCTGCCCGAATCCTTCTGGGGCTTCCCGGGTAAAGGGTTTAAGCAAAGGGCTTGACCAAAAAAAACTGATCCCAGTCTCTTCACACATTCCCAATGTTGGTGCAGGCTGGGCTTGGATACAAATTTCAATTTTTCTTAACTTACCCCCAAGTGTTCCCAAAGATCAAAAAATTTTTACCCTTTTGCTTGTCAGGGTCTGTTTTTACCAAATTGCCCTTTATTTTTATATCATAAGGTGGGTAAACAGCCGGGTGGTTACCCCTTTTACCCACAG
>JAODAL010030016.1:0-50671 GCA_025379985.1 Phyllomedusa bahiana | reverse complement strand
ACTAGGTTGACAGCAGGAGGGTTTTACATTAGAGTCTATGGGAGATGATTACAACGAATCTATGGGAGATTTAGAAAACGAAAAACGCTGAAAAAACGTATGTTTTTCTGTGCAGTGTAGACATAGCCTAGTTGCCACCAGTAACGTGTCTTGTACTTCTGGAAGAATGGCTTGTTAACTACTTATGGAAGAAAGTTTCTTGCTGACAGGTCTCTCACGTTTGCATCTGTTAACAGAACTAAGCTAAGTGGCTTCCAAGCACCCACAAATACAAATTTTGGTTTTGCACAAGGTGCCCTCTGCTTCTGTAATTATAAATAGCCTTAGGCGTGGTATAGATGCTTGCATCTGAAGTGCCCCTGGCTCATGATACTCTGTGTTGACATCTAAGTACAGACATCAGAACAGTTTCAAATTACCACTTCCACCATATTACTACTAGTGCAGAGGCGTAATGTGAAGCTCCAGGGCTCCAAGAAAAAGTATCTAACAGCCTTCCCCTCTAAATATGATATGACAGCACTGGTGTCCTCTTATAGGTTAGAGGGCCATCTCTAACGTCTGCCAAAATCATGCTGACAGCATTTACCCAATTCTAAAGAAGAAAGCTGTAAGAACTGAAAATAGCTGTTGAGCCCTGACATCGCATCCAAAGTGACTGTCTGAGCCGAAATACTCATTCTTTGATATGTTATGATAAATCTGGTGTCAACAGATCTGTTCTCTGAATATATAATGCAACAGAGGATTCTTAGGATGCAAAGTAACATAAAACCTATTAGATGACACTGCAAAAAAGTGTGAATTCAGAAAAAATTTAACAATTGAAATTTTAAGTGATAATAAAGAAAATGAAAATGCATATGATTTGGGATCGGTACCAGGAATATTGCTAATATATTTACAAGTCTGAGGTGAGGACTGGTATGTGTGTTTCGTGCCCACTGTGTTCTACCAATTTCCAGTTGAAGGTGGGCTTGTTGTATTGCCCTCAAGTAAAATATAGTAAGCTTTGTGCAGGGCCCATCTAGCACATAGGTTGAGGTGAGAGGGGAGTTTGATTGGCTTTGCTTTCTTAGCTACTTTTTTGTAGGAGTCAGAGTAATGCTGGGTTCCCACAGAGTTTTGCCAATATGTTAAACTTAATACGTTTGGATGGTACAAAACAGTATCCAAACATATAGCTGTCACAAGCAGCGGTAGTGGATCCGCTGGAGCACCGCAAGCGGTGGAGTAAGCCGCGCCAGGGAGGGGAAATCAAATTTAGGCCCCGGGTTTTCACCAACCCTCCCGCAAAGGGGATGGCCCTGCTGCGGTGGGAGTCTCTAGGTCGCTACCCTTGACGTGACTGCTTGCGGAGGCACCGGGGTGTGGTGGAACAAAACGTAAGCAGGCTCGTAGTCGGGGCGGGCAAGGACGGGAAGGCGGAAAGGGTTCAGGTCAATGCAAGCGGAAAGGGCCCCGTACAGGGGGCAGTGTACGGGGCCCGGGGGGAAATAAGGGGCCCGTTCAAGCAGGCCCACTTTTTTCAAACATCGACAGTAAGCACGGCGCACTCGAGCCCCGAGCTTAAAGGGGCCCAGTGACGGCCGGGAGTGTCGGCAGTGCTGGGAGGGGGCCGGGTGCTCCCTCACCCGCGGCTCCCCCCTATAGAGAAATTTTGTGCCCGGGCTGTCCAGTGGGGGAGAGCGGGGGTGCGTTGCTGGGAGGGGGCCCGCGCTCGGGGGCTCAGCTTGCTGCCTGCGACTAAGGGAGGGCCCGGGGCCCCCCCTCCTTGTCTGTGGCCCAGGAGTGAAAATTTTAATCTGTGAGGCACCGCCCCTTGGGGACAAAGCTTCACTGATTCAAATTGTTCCCTGGGCACACAGCGGCGGCGGCGAGTGCCGCACAGGCAGCCGCGAAGCTGCTGAGACACTGCGGAGGGGTCCCCAGGATGAAAACTCCGCAGCAAGAAGTAGAGAGGGAGGGGACCCCGGGCAAAAGGGGGAGAGGGGGGCCCGGAGAAGTTACAGCAGCAGCGGGATAGGGCTGCTTTTTTTAACATAGTAATAAAAAAAAAGTGTGGTTGTTTTTATGTGTATGAATGTGTATGTGTGAGGATATATATTGTGCAGGGATGTTTATATAGTGTGTATGTATGTGTGTTTATACTGTGTGTGCATGGATGTGTAAATAGTGTGCATGGATGTGTATATACTATGTGGCATGGATATGTATATATATGTGTACATGGATGTGTGTAATACTTTTGGGCATGGATGGTATATAGTGTGCATGGATGTGTATATACTATGTTTTTCATGGATGTGTGTATATCTGTGGTGCATGGTGTTATATAGTGTGCATGGATGTGTATATTTAAAAGTTGAGGAGTGTGAAATATGTGTGTCATGGATGTGTTTAGTGTGCAAGGATGTGTGTATATATATGTGTGCATGGGTGTGTGTATAACTATGGTGCATTGATGTGTAATATGTGCAAAGGGTGTGGTATTACATGGTGCATGGTTGTGATATATTATGGTGATGGATGTGTGTATTACTATGTGGCATGGATGTGTGTGTATACTATGTGTGCATGGAGTGTGTGTTAACTATTTCATGGAGTGTATAACTGTGCATGGATGTGTATATGTGTATATGGATGTGTGTTATCTTTTTTTTTTGTTGGTGTTATATAGTGGCATGGATGTGTATTAGTGTTGTATGATGTGATATCTTGTGTGCTGGAGTGTGTTAAAATGTTGCGGATGTGGCATATACTTGTGTCTGGATGTGTTGGGGTATTTGTGTGCCGGTGATATTAGTGTATGGTGTGTTTCTTGTGTGCTGGATGGTGTAATACTATGTGTGCTGGATGTGTATTATATGGGGTATGGATGTGGTATTAAATTTTTGTAGGATGTGTGTGTTATACTATGTGTCATGGATGGTGCTATAAATGTGGGATTTTGTGTGTATATATGTGTGCATGGATTGGGGGTATACGTGTGCATGGTGTGATATAGTATGTATGGGTGTGTGTTACTGTCAAGTGTGTATTGTGTTTTTTGGGTGTGTGTTAATATGGGCATGGATGTGGGGTATAAAACTATGTGGCATGGATGTGGGTTTTTTATTGGTTTGGTGTGTTTAGTGTCTGGATGTGTGGTATACTGTGCTGGGTATGTTAAATAGGGTGTATGGATGTGTATATATCCCCTATGTTTTGCATGGTAATTTATATTAGTGTGAAGGGAATGTGTGTACATCCCTATGTGTGAAAGAATGGTGTATATATTTTTGGTGCAGGGATGTGTAATAGGTGGTATGGATGTTTTTCTTAAAAAAAAAAATTTTATTTTTTTTGTGAAAGGGATGTGTATATAGTGTGTTTTGGTTTTGGGGTGAAAAAAACTAGGGTGTGCATTTTTTGGTAATAGTGGTATGGATGTGTGTAAACTTGTGTGATGGTTGGGGTATATAGTGTGTATGGTGTGTTGTAAAATTTGTGCATGGAGGGTTATTTTGTGGGGAGGATTTTGTTATTACTAGGGTTGTCATGGATTTGTATCTTTAGTGTTTATGGATTTTGGTATAATATGTGTGCAGGGAAATGTGTTTATATTTTGGAAAGGGATGGTGGGTTTAGGGTGCATGGATGTGTTATTGTGTGAAATGGATGGGTGAATTTTATATGTGTGCATGGATGTGCAATAGTGGGGTTTGGATGTGTGTGTGACTGTGCATGGATGTGTTGTGTTTTAAAATGTGCATGGTTGTGTTTTGGGTTGTGAAATTGGTTGTGTATATATTTTTGTGTGAATGGTGAATAATGGGGCAGGGATGGTGAAACTAGGCAGGGGATGTGTTTTTAGTGTCCCTTGGAGGGTGTAAAAGTATTATGTGTGTATGTACATGGGGCCCATGGAGGGGTTTTAATTTTGGTGTGAAAGGGATGTGTATATATAGTTTGCATGGAGGGGTTTTTTGTTACATGGTCCCTTGCATGGGTATATACTGTGCAGGGATGTGCTTTAATATAATGGAAATGGGGAAATTGTGAAATAAAATGTTCTTTAAAGGGATTTTGGTAAAATTATTGTAAATTGATATACTGTAAAAGGATGTGGGGTTTACTGTGAGGGGATGGGTTTATATGTATATATATGCTGTGTTTTTGTAAAATATTTTTGTGAGTGTATATAAAAAATTATTTTTAAAAATGCATTTTAAAAGAATACTGTGTAAATAGTAAATTGTGTATTGGGCAGTGTTTATATTTTTGTGTGTGGCAGGTTTTATACACTGTGTTTTTGTTTAAAGTGTTGTTTCCCATGTGGGGTTATAAAATTTTGTATGTATGTGTTTTATACAGGGTGTATCCTACCAAAATTTAAAAAAAATTATCAGACTGAAAATTTCTTTTATTTTACTGTTCAGATTTACGATTAAAAATTTAGGTAGAATTTTTAAAACCAATTGGACAGAAAATGATAAAATTTTGGGTTTTGTTTGATTTTTTGATAATGATAGTTTGATAGATGAAAGATAGTTTAGATGATAATGGATGGATGGATGGAAAGAGGGTGAGATAGGTAAAAGGTTATATAAAATAGATAAAATACAAAATTGATATGAGAGAGATTTAAGAAGATAAATAGGAGATTAAAAATGAGATATTTAAGATATAGGTAGATAGATTGATAAATAAGATGTGAGATGTTTAAAGGGTGTGTCGTGCTGGGATCGGGGGAAGGGGTGGGAGGGGCCGGGGGCTGCAGTTTTTTTCCTCCCTTTTGGTTTCCCTTGGTCCAGCGCGTTGGGTGACCCAGGCCCACTATTGGTGCCCCGGGAGGAGAGTCTTTGGTTTTGTGGGTAAACTAGGGAAAGTGTCCCGGAGGAATCCCCCCCCAGGAGGGGAAAAGGGAACACATTTTAAATTCTTTGTTTCCCGGTTTGTTCCCTGAAAAAATTTTTTTCCAAATTTTTGTCACAGAAACTTTGAGGATGTATGGTTACTCCACTGAAGCCCTCTGTACCCAGCGGGAAGGGGTGTGATAGTACTTGCTGGAATAACAATATACTGCAGTGCACAATTTACTATGAAATTTGTTCCAGCGACCCTTTCAAATAAGTACCCAAAGGGGGTAAATTGCGAGGGGAAAAAATTATATCACAAGAAAATTAGAAAAAAAGCCCTCCCCCATTTAACAATTTGATGGCGGGCCCCTGAGCGGGAAAGGCCCGGGGAGGGGGCCAAGTTTTCGTGGTCGGGGGGGACGGGGGAAAAAGGGGGTACGGAAACACGGAAATCAGAAAAGACTTCACGATCCCCTTTCTTCATTGGGCCTAAATGGCACAAAAAAGATCCGCAGGGTAACCGGGAAAGAGGAAGGCTTTAAATAGGGGAAAGGAAAACCGGCTGGGCAAAAATTTACCTGTCGCTGGCCCTTTTAAAAATTTTAAACACGCCGGGGGGCCGGGCACACTATGGAGCTGTGCCGCCGCTGTGGGAAAAGAAAAAATGCACCGGGGAGCGGGCCCGGGTAAAGGGCCCCTTTTCACAGGGTTTTTATTTTGCCGCGGTTTTGGGAAACGGATTGACGATCGTCAATCCGCGGAAAAAATCAGCCCAAAAATTAAGTAAACGGCCTATTTTCTTTTTTTTTTTCAATAAAAAATTTGGGCTTTTCTTTCACACAAAGGGTATTTCCGACCCGGATTCCCGGGCCGGGGTTTTTTAGGGCGGCAATGGACGAAAAAACAATGTGCATGCCCAATTATTTAGGACGGATTCACCCCTACAATGATTGGAGAGGGTTAATCCGTGGGGAAAATCAGTTACAAATTCTTCCCACCCCTTTTTTGAAAACTTTTTTTAAAACCGTTTTTCCAAAAGTTTTTTAGTCGTCAATCCAATTTAAAACGTTTTGAAAAAAAAGGGGCCGATTTTTGATACAGGGGATAGAAAAAGTATCGCACCCCTTTTTTTTTTGGGAATGAAAATTGAATGGGGGTATATAATAGGGGGGGTTTTAACCCAGTGGTTGGGGAAACCTTAAATAAAAAAATTTTTTAGCTAAGGGTTTGAGTTGCTGAGTGGTGGGGGGAAAATTTATGCCAAAGGGAGAGGCCTTTTTTTGGGGAAAATAGGACTTTCTACAGGTCTAAAGCGTAGAAGGGCCCAAACGGTCCCAAAAAGCAGGGTGTTGCTTTAGGACAGCCCAGATTCCTGTGGGAGATGCAATTTCAGGGCCCGCTGGATGAACAACTATCATCAATAGAGTTGTTGGACTTTGTAACTAGTAAGGACCATAAGGATATGTTCACACGGCGTCTTACCATGTGTACCTGTGCACGCCACAAGATGCCGTGTGTTTAGAAGAACACGCTAAACAGCGTATATGCAGGAAAGAAGTGACATGTCACTCCTTCCTGCTGGCATTCAATACGCGTCGGGGAAGACAGCAGATAATCAGAGTTCTCTATGAGAGCTGTGATTACCGTAATTACAGTTAGTATTTCGGGGAGCATTGCAATGCAATTACGCCCCAAAATATGTCCTGAAAGATGCCATGTGAAAGCTCAAGTGCCTGCAAAAAATAAAGCCAACATCTACAAAAAACTGTGTGTGCCCTCTTCATTATTCCCCAGATACAACCATCCTTGTATAGAGGTCATCAGATGAACCCACTTTATTAACTATTATGTTGGGGCTCTTGGAAGGTCCCATGTTCATGTTAGAAGTGCATTTGACCGCAGCAGTCAGCCCTATGTAAACCAAAAACAATGATTTACCAATGATTTGTGCCAAATGACTCAGTCCTGCTATATCTGCGTGCTTCCTGGGTTAAAGGCTTAGCAGCGTTATTGAACATTGATTGAATGCTGTGGAAAAGTGATCTGATGACTATAAATTGACCAGTGGGATAAAGGGCAGGTCTCTCATATCTCTCCTTGTTCCTTGCTGCTGATCCTAAATGTATTTATGGTTTTTATGTTCTTCCCAGTCGTTAATTTTCAGCCACATACACGGATCCAAGCTCCCAGTTGCCCAGAGAATTATAGAGGACTGTCACTTTACAATATTGAATCTCCATCTCATAATCCCCTCAACCTTCTACAAGTCAGGCTCAAGGTCTGCTTAATCCGTCTTCCAGGAGCAAAGTGGAGTCACAACTCTTGAGTGAAATTCCAGTAAATATCAGAAGATTAATCTCATACATGGCTCCGTTGGCACGTGCTTCCGCTTCTCTTACTGTATATCTTAGATCACTTTCAGGGAAAATGTGATATATTGTTGGTTATCGTCAATGCAAGGTATCATCAAGTACATTAGGTATAATTTACATATAAATGACTCCATTAAATCTATGCATGTTATCGTATGCCTGAGTGGACAACATGGAATCCCCAGTGCTCTATAGGTTTTCTAATTAATATTAATTGGAAATATTTTCACAAATATAACTCTGTATCTTTAAATCCCATGGAACAGAGAGATGACAAGGGGCAAAAGTTCCCCCTATAAGAGCCAAATGTCCTAATTATGAATGCAAAGAAGACTTCAGAAATGGAGATTTAACACTCCTTTACAATTCTATGGAGCATAGTCATTTCTCCACCTAAATTAGATTTAAAGGAACAGTACCTGACTGTAATATAGTAGTATTGATAGCCGCAGCAGCCATAGCAACTAATATAAGTTCAAGAAGTTAAGGGGGGGCAAAAGAATATAGCACCTTTTTATAGGGAATAACAAGTTGGTGGCTTTCTGCTATCTAGTACTACAATGTAGATTCTGGAATATATGGCACGGTTATTTATACCTTTCTTTATTGCTTCTTATGCTGCGGTTTCGGTTTCCTCTCATTAAAAGGCTGTTACCATCTTAGACATTTATGATGTATTCACCAGAAGGACCATAAATGACTGATAAGTGGGGATCCCATGTAAGTAGCTTAAGAACAGCCCCAAACTTCACCATGCAGAAAAGAAAGGTGGCTACACATGCATGGTTCTCTCTGTTCATTCACTCGAAGTCCCAAGTATAGCCGAGCAGACTGTAAACTTGGACCTCCCATACAAGGTGCATAACTTAAATACATAGGGCTCTAAAGCAAAATGAGATGGGGCCCCACCACCTAATGACAATAAACTAAAGCAGTTGAATAAGTAGCAATAGTTAATGTCTAAATAATACTGCCATATCTCAGAAAATCCAAATAGTAGTGCTAGGTAGCAAAAAATCACCAACTACTTGTTCCCTCTAAATGTTCTTGTACCTGAGTGGGACCCTCTAAGTCTCTGGCAACCATAACAGTCACTATGGCTAATGTTACACCTATGCTCCTATAGAACAGGACTAGGAGAGCTGTGAATACCTTGAAATGCTTCTTGCTGAGCCACTCCTTAGTTGCCCTGGCTGTGTGTTTCGGGTCATTGCCCTGCTGGAAGACCCAGCCACAACCTATCTTCATTGCTCATGCTGAGGAAAGGAGGTTGTTGGCCAAAATCTCGCGATACATTACCCCATCCATCCTGCCTTCAATACAGTGCAATC
Organism: Phyllomedusa bahiana; assembly: GCA_025379985.1. Lineage (NCBI taxonomy): Eukaryota > Metazoa > Chordata > Amphibia > Anura > Hylidae > Phyllomedusa > Phyllomedusa bahiana. Next base: position 42,127 of record JAODAL010030016.1, on the reverse strand, counting down.
GTCCTGTCCCCTTTGCAGAAAAACACTCCCAAAGTATGATGTCTCCACCCCCCATGCTTCACGGTTGGGATGAAGTTCTTGGGGTTGTACTCATCCTTTTTCTTCCCAAACATTGCAAGCTTGATACCAGAAAGTTCTATTTTAGGTCATCTGACCAGAGATGGTCATTAACAAGCTTCAAACGGACCTGGATATGTGCTGGTGCCCTTCGGGATTTTAATCCATGACGTCGTAGTGTGTTACTAATGGTAATCTTTGAGGCTGTGGTCCCAGCTCTATTCAGGTCATTGACCAGGTCCTCCCATGTAGTTCTGGGCTGATTCCTGACCTTTGTCAGAATTACCCTTACTCCACGAGGCGAGGAGATCTTGCATGGGGCCCTAGACTGAGGAAGATTGACAGCCTTCTTGCCTTCTCACCAAGTTTCTTGCCTATTGTCCTGTAGCCCATCCCAGCCTTGTGCAGGTTTACAATTTTGTCTCTGATGTCCTTAGACAGCTCTTTGGTCTTGGTCATGGTGGAGAGGTTGGAGTGTGATTGATTGTGTGGACAGTTGTCTTTTATACAGGTAACGAGTTCAAACAGGTGCAATTTATACAGGTAATGAGTGCATAGCAGGAGGGCTTCGTAAAGAGAAACTAACAGGTCTGTGAGAGCCAGAATCCTTGCTTGTTGGTTGGTTGGTGATCAAATAATAATTTCATGCAATAAAATGCAAATTAATTATTTAAAAATCATGCAACGTGATGTGTTTTTGGATTTTCCTTTAGATTCTGTCTCTCACAGTTGAAGTGTACCTACGCTAAAAATTACAGACCTCTCCATTTTTTGTAGGCGGGAAAATTGCGAGTGTATCAAATACGTATTTTCCTCAATGTAGGTGATATCAGGTTTTGGGGTCCTGAGGGGTAGGGCTAAAGTTGCAGTTTGGACTGTTAGGCTATGTTCACACGGCATAATTGAAGGAGCTCTCATAGACAGTATGCGCCGCTAGTAATTGACATGTCACTTATCTCCCTCCGCGGCGTATTGTGCGAGCGGGGAGAGGAGGCGTAATCCATAGTTTTCTATGAGAACTGTGGATTACCGAAAATGACTGGAGGCGCATTTCGCCCGTATTTGAGCGCAGTACGGCGTGAAATACGGACCGAAATGCGCCCCATTTTAACCCGTGTGAACGTAGCCTTAGGATTAATTTTAATAATATTTTGTTTTGTGTGCAAGTGGTTTTCTTTAATACTTTATTGTATATTGTATAAAGTCAGAAAAAGACCTTTGGAGGACATTTACATACAATTTTTATTTTAATTTCCCCTGTACCTGGAGCTGATATAGTAACGCCCAATTACAAGGGAAATCCAAGCCAGGGCAGTCACGTGTATACATAGTGATCGAAAAGGCAGAGACCTGGCACCCGGCATGGTGCACAATGAGTGTTCCAGAACATCCATGCAGAGCTAAACTGACATCTAGGCCACATGTATGAACCTGTTTAGGTCTAAAACTCACTCTTTTGCCCATAGTAACCTATGGGCAAAAAAATGAGTTTTAGGCCTAAACAGGTTCATACATGTGGTCCTTAAAGTTAGCAGGCGGTAGGCAAGTAGTTAAAAATCACTGATTCGAGTGCCTCAGCAGTTCTCAGCTGCTCCGTGACCTTGGCAAACTGCCATATGCTTCCCTACGCTAAGACTGACCCTCAGAGTTTGCCATGAATATGCTGCAAAAGTGCAGTTTGCACTACTACGGATCCACATGAGTATTAGCCTTATGAGCTATCCCTCAGTTTTCCATGTGGATTTTAAATGTCATTTATTTTTCACAAACTAAAATTGGAAAATTTCTAATGCAAATGACTTGAATTGCAGAAACCTCGTTCACTTACATTGAAGATGGATTTTTGTAAGATGACAATTTACTATAACCAGGAGCTAATCCTCTATGTCTAGAGAATAGAAGGATTCACCATCATCATAGGTGGGGATTCCTTACTGTAAGAGCAGTGACACAAGAGGTTGTGATGGTGAATTCACTGAAGAAGTTCAAGGGGCACCAAGATGTCTTAACAGGTTTTAGGTACATGGTTACAGGTTCTAATAATTTTACAAGTCATGGATATCAGATAGACAGACATAGTACGTTGATCCAGAGATTTCTTCTGGCGGCCATATTTGGAGTCAGGAAGGGGTTTTTCCTGTTGTATGAGGCATATAACATCCGCCCCATAGGGGCTTTTGCCTCCTCCCTGGATCAACACAGTAAGGCAACAGGTTGTCTTTTTTCAACTTTAAAAACTAAGATTTTGGTTCAAAATCAGCACTGAAATCTGGGTCAAATCCAACCCGTCTGATCATAGCCCTAAGGTATGTTCACACACAGCAGATTTGTTGCTGAACTTTCTCTGACAGTTTTATACATCTCAGTGGAGTTTGTAAAACACAGAAACAAGCCCATACATAATAACACCCTGCACATACATAATAATACAGTGGCTGCGGACATCAGGTTTCACATCAGATTTTAATGTTTAACCCTTATGTATTTTAAACAACTCACAGGCAGGAAAAAGAAAAAATCTTGGTTTAGAGCAATTGACTTTGGACTCTGCAATGAACCCAGCAGCGCAAATTAAATGGTGTGATTGAGGTGAGTGGTAGTTTAGAAGTTATTATTGGGTTATTGGGCAGGCAAGAGTGACAGCCAGAGTGCTCGCTCAGAAACTAAGGAAATCAGGTGTAAAGGCTGTTGGTTAAGGAAAAAAATGTGTATAAATTATAGTTTCTATTATTTTGCATTGTTATTTCACAGTATTTAGACATGTTTTTGGAAAAAGATAATGTAAATAAAAAGAAGATAAAGATAAAAACGGCAGACGGAAGCGAGACGGCACGGGATGGATAGATAGATATGCAAACATATTAAAAAGATAACAGCACTCCAAAAATATGTGTTGCTTCTGGAATAAAAAAAAACCTTTTGGGGAGTGTTTCAAACATTTTGGACTTTTGGCCTGGGCTTTTTGATTGCTGGCATACTGTTTCTATTTGTAGAAGTGCTGCTCTATTTCCTTTTGCATAGAAAGACTGGGAGAGAAAGGTGGAAAGGGAGAGGGGTAGAGAGAGAGAGAGAGAGAGAGACACACACCCAGATACATAAATAGACACACAGATTGAAAGATATTAGATAACAAATATCATTGATAGACAGACAGACAGATCGACTGATCGATCGATCGAGAGATAGATAGATAGATAGATAGATAGATAGATAGATAGATAGATAGATAGATAGATAGATATGGGATAAATAGATAGATAGATAGATAGATAGATAGGATAGATAGATATGAGATAGATAGATAGATAGATAGATAGATAGATAGATAGATAGATAGATAGATAGATAGATAGATAGATAGATAGGATAGAGATAGATAGATAGATAGATAGATAGATAGATATGAACAGATTTAGACATTTAGGGTGACATGTATGACGCATTATAAAGAACCCACAGCACTTTGTAATGTGCCTAAGATGTGGGGGCGTTCTGGATGTGTGTTGCATGACAACCATAGTATTCTACACATTTATGACTTAAGTACAGCAAATCCAAGTGCATTACTACTGGAACAGGTAGACCAAGTTATAAGTGGTTTATCTGACCCAGAATTGTCGCTTTGTAGCTAGGAAGCGCTAAATCTATGACCCGCAGTAGAACAGATTCATAGATTCAGGCGCATTCTACGCTAAAAACGCGCGCAAAGAATCATACATGTCGCCCAAAGAATGATATTAGAAAAACAGATTGTTATTAGAAAGCTAGACAGACTGCTTGATATTAGATGGAGAGGTAGATAAAAAATATTGAGTATACATAAGAAACACAAAGTGGATTTTTATATATCAGTGAATCCAACCTTATTACAACAGAGGAACCCTTAAAAAATCCACTATTGGAACTCCCCTTAAACCATTACTGCCTCAGATGCTCAGTATAGGGGCAGGTGATGCATTCAATATAATTTAGCTCAGATAGTTATTGCTTTGCAAAGCAAACTTGTGATAACTGAAATTATTTTACTTTTTTGTTGTAAAAGCGACAGGTCCTATTTTCTGGGGATCCCCTTATCATGGCTTTAGTAATCCCAGTGAATTTTGGTTGGAAAATTGTGATAGATAGATGTCTCCCTAAATTATTTAGACACAGAGATTGATATTAAATAGTTAAACATACTAACGCTGAATAGCTAGTTAGATATTAAAGATAGATAGATAGATAAATAGATAGATAGATATGAGATAGATAGATTTTGAGATTAGTTAGATAGTTAGATTAGATATGAGATAGATATATAGATAGATAGATAGATAGATAGATAGATAGATATGAGATAGATAGATAGATAGATAGATAGATAGATAGATATGAGATAGATAGATAGATAGATAGATAGATAGATAGATAGATAGATAGATCAGGCAAGGTAAAGTTCATCTTGCAGCTCTCCAAATGTTGTGAAACTATATCTTCCAGCATTGCCTGACAGCATGCTGGGAGTGGCAGTTTCACAACAAAAAGATCCATTGGAAACCATTGATTTAAGGTAATAACAATTGTGCATGAGACTATACTCCATGCAGAATTACAGCAGGAGGCTGACTCCCCATTTTACAGTACAGTGACTACCCGCTCAATCATCATCATTCTTTAGCTCTAATCAATAACTTTGCATCATAGTCATGACATTTTATGACCATCTAATAGCTTACAGCCCTATAAAACAGGCGAATGGCACTAATTTCATCATTTAAATGTAGATTTAAGAGTCATTGAGAGCTAAATGGAAGTCGTTTAATCTGTTGAATTGTCTGGATCCAGCACAATATACCTATGAGTTCTGAAACCTTGCCAGGACTCTAAATACTGTGACAATGCCTATGGACGTATCATGCCTGAAGCCTTGCCAATGTATTCAGAGTAATGAACCAGTGGAAGGGTTCAGGAGACTTCCTAAACAAGTCAGTCACTGAGACTTTTATTACTGTAATTTATGAGAGATTCCTGAGAATATGGTCCCAATAAGGGAGGCATTTCCATAATTGGATGATTGTAGGTAATGTTACCCTCATCAGAGACTTTTATGACTCTCAACTGAGCTGCATAAAGGGTGGGTTACTGCCCTTCAGTAACAGTGATCTATTACTGGAGATCTGTGGTCTCACCACTGAAGACAATGATTCAGAGGTCTCACCACTGAAGTTATATAGTGTTCCACTCCAGTATGTAAAATGGGTGCTCCATGGAAGGATTACCAATCCAAAACCATGCATCATCAAATATAAAATGTACACATTTGGACTGCTGTGGTTTTCTTTACAGTCTCACCACTGAAGCCAGTGACTCAGTACTCTGACCACAAAAGCCAGTTACATGGTGCTCTCAACACTAAAGCCAGTGACTCAGCACTCTCCCCAATGAAACAAGTGACTTGATGGTCTCACTGCAGAAGCCAGTGACTCAGCACTCTCACCAAAGAAGCCAGTGACTCAGCACTCTCACCTAAGAAGCCAGTGACTCAGCACTCTCACCGCTGAAGCCAGTGACTCAGCACTCTCACCACAGAAGCCAGTGACTCAGCACTCTCACCATAGAAGCCAGTGACTCAGCACTCTCACCATAGAAGCCAGTGATCAGCACTCTCACCAAAAGAAACCAGTGATCAGCACTCTCACCTCAGCAGCCAGTGACTCAGCACTCTCACCACAGAAGCCAGTGACTCAGCACTCTCACCACAGAAGCCAGTGACTCAGCACTCTCACCACAGAAGCCAGTGACTCAGCACTCTCACTTCAGAAGCCAGTGACTCAGCACTCTCACCATAGAAGCCAGTGACTCAGCACTCTCACCTCTGAAGCCAGTGACTCAGCACTCTCACCGCTGAAGCCAGTGACTCAGCACTCTCACCGCTGAAGCCAGTGACTCAGCACTCTCACAATAGAAGCCAGTGACTCAGCACTCTCACCATAGAAGCCAGTGACTCGCAGGGATCAACACTTTAAGCCAGTAATTTAGAAATCTTACCACTGCAGCCCGTGATCAGCACTCTCACCAGAGTAGTCAGTGGACTCAGCCCCTCTCACAACAGAAGCCAGCGACTCAGCACTCTCACCATAGAAGCCAGTGATTCAGCACTCTCACTACAGAAGCCAGTGACTCAGCACTCTCACCACAGAAATCAGTGACTCAGCACTCTCAACACTGAGGCCCGGGATCAGCACTTCCCACAGAAGCCAGTGACTCAGCACTCTCACCATAAAGCCAGTGACTCAGCACCCTCACTACAGAAGCCAGTGACTCAGCACCCTCATTACAGAAGCCAGTGACTCAGCACTCTCACCACAGAAGCCAGTGACTCAGCACTCTCATCACTGAGGCCAGTGACTCAGCACTCTCACCACTGATGCCAGTGACTCAGCACTCTCACCACAGAAGCCAGTGACTCAGCACTCTCACCATAGAAGCCAGTGACTCAGCACTCTCCCCACAGAAGCGAGTGACTAGGCACTCTCACCATAGAAGCGAGTGACTAGGCACTCTCACCACAGAAGCCAGTGACTCAGCAGTATCACCACTGCAGCCAGTGACTCAGCAGTATCACCACTGCAGCCAGTGACTCAGCACTCTCACCACAGAAGCCAGTGACTCAGCACTCTCACCAGAGAAGCCGTGATCGCACTCTCACCAGAAAAGCCAGTGTTCAGGCACTCTCACCATTGAGGCCAGTGACTCAGCATTATTACCAATGAAGCCAGTGACTCAGCAGTATCACCACTGAAGCCAGCGACTCAGTCTTCTCACCACTGAAGCTAGTTTTATTCCATCATTGTTTTCTGAATCCATTACAGCAGTACTAGCCATACTGCCCTGATGGATACCCAGCTTACAGATATACAAGTGACTAGGTGCTCAAGGATGTAGATATTACATTTCTCCTTAAAGAAACACAAGATGATCAACTAATCCAGGGGTAGAATTAATCACTTGGGGCGACATTTTCCAACACGCCAACAACATTTTTTTGGTCTATGTTGCACTAAAACCGCTTTTGACGGCATATTTTGGATGTAAATGAACTGTTGTACGCCAAAACTAGGCGCATTATATGCCGGGACCGACACACTGTGATGTGCCTAAAAATGATGTGCTGTGCGCCTCCATAACGAAATGCACATATTGAGGCGCACTAGCATACTATTCTTACCAAGTGTATATGTGTTTCACATTTTACCAAGTATCTTTAGGCTGCTTTTTCACTACTACTTTTTGTTTTTTTTATTATTGGGCGATTAAGCATTATGCGCTCCGCTGTTGCAATGTGCCTAAATAGGGGCATTGTACTCTAATCTTTCTTGATGATATTCGCTATGTGCCCGCCATTTTGCTATAATCGCGGCCACACAAAAACATTTCATCGGTATGAGTCCATGTAATGCCCCTTATCAAGGGAACCATCGCGAACGGAGGGCACATCTGCCCTTATCATTTACCAAGTATATGATAATGTCGCTATAACAGCATTTTGTAAAATTGTGTAATGCGACTATACAACATATACAACTTGTCAACCTAATGATGTGCTGTGCGCCTCAATAGGCTCATTTCGCTATGGATGGCACACACGGCATCATTTTTTGGAACGTTATGTTTACTTATTGCAACAGTTTTACCTGAACAACCCGATGCTTTGATAGGGTCGGACTTTCTCGGCGCACTTTTACACTTTTTTAATGCACTTATAAAACTCGAGTTAGCACGCAATTTTCGGACAATCTCACCCTGGAGCTAATGGCACTAGGATTTCTCATTACTACTCTTTTATTCCCTGAAGTTCTGCTCTGATAGCATATATATAATGGTCTTTTATGCACAATTTATTACTTATTTTATTGCTCCTATCATCACTTCTCACCCCTCTTCGTACCACCAAGGAACTAGTGCATATTATAATAATACAGAACACCCACTCACATTAACACATATGAAACTGTTATTAAAGGACCAATTGGACATTCTACCATGTATCTGTAGAAGGGTCCATAAGCTTATTAAGTTGCTGCCCAATGTTTGCTTTTTTTATTTCAGTTATAAGGCCCCTCTATTTCTCACTGCGGTGAACAATTTACACCACCTTCCACCCAAACCTGCCTATAAAGGTGTTACCCTTCTGGACTGTTTCCACAGAGCCTGTTCATTCCACATCGCCGCTTCAGGCTCGGACTTTTATTCCAGACTGAGGATTGGTTCGTATACAGCAGTGGACTAACATTTCAGCTATATCTTATGCATGACATCTGTTGGTGGGCGACATTGATGTGGAGGGGTTTTAAACAAAGCAGAGGCGGAAGGCCAACAGAGCTCTAAAGGGTTATTTAGCTTGTCAGTAACGAAGATGAATAAGTTCCTGTGTGATGATAAGACACAGCAGGGAGTGATGTCACCATCCCAGACACTGCTATAGCAGAGAGAGGGGGCCAGTAACCTAGGAAACTTTCTGTAAACAAGAAGGAGATAAAAGCTGCTCTAATAGTTGAGGAATGCATATTCAGAACAAGCAATGATTTTGTAATAGTTTTTCATTTTACTAATAAGTATAATTGCTAATCAATGTGGTACGGACATATCCTCTTAATATGATTAAAAATGATTAGCTGTCGTCATTGTGTGGGAAACTTATTTGCCTTTTAATTCCTATATAATGTCACTAGATGTCATAATACTAGAGTTCAAAGGGTCAAGATCAAGATCATGATGTAATAGTAAAAAGCCTAGTGCACTGAGAAATACAGTGGAAAAGGAAAAATAACCGTCTCGGTTTTTCGGACAATCCTTTGTCCTGTCTTTAGGTGCGCATCCCCACCGGCGCCGGGGGAGGCTTTTCATGCAATATTGGCTATTAGTCTAACAGGTAAACGCTGTTTAAAAAACTCAGCCATGCCATGTAGTTTTATTTGCCTTATAACCACTTTCTGAATAATAAATTCATTACATAAAGTGGATAAAAAAAAGTTGTAGTTCGTTGCATCATAACCACAGTAATTTGGTACCATAAGTTAGAGATGGTTCTAACGTAACGTGAGGCTTTCGTTTAGAATTGCTGACAGGAAAACTCGGTTCTGAACGAACAGTCGGAATCGTTTGGGGGAGCCCTTCGGTTAGTCGAACGATACGTGTGCTTTTGATTGTGATAAAAATGGCCTGCCGAGCACATGGGCGCTACATGGGGCAAAGCATTCTGGGACGAGAAGAAGGGGCATAGCCTGCCACTTCGACATCTGTGCAGAGATGGAAGCCAATCAGAGACCGGCGGGGCATTCTGTGACGTCTCCGCATATATAAGTCTTGGTGCGCGATCGCTGGGAGCTAACACACCTTCCTCTCACTGTAATGATTCTGGGAAGGAAGCTCTGCGCGGTTGTCTTGGTACTGAAGAACTGATTTTTATACAGCGATTTTTGGGGGTGATGTCACTCAGCTTGTTCAGAGACTGATTTCTCTTAAACGTTTATTTCTTGATTTTTGTTGAGTGGGTATTGGATCTGAACAGCTCCAGTGTGTGTCCAGTGCTCAGCTGCATATAACACTTCTCTCATTGCTCATCTGCTCACAGCACATTGAATATCCAAGGGGGTATAAGCCAGTTCCTGTTTCTTCATTTGAAGAACAGCGTTTTTACACTAATACAATTACCACTTCATTTTTGGGATCTGCCTCCATTCTTTTGCGCATTACATCCAGGGGTTAATTAAACGTTGTTTTTCTGCTGTTGGTGCTAACTAAACCGTCTTTCACGACCAAAAAAAAAGAACATTTTTCCTTGTAGCCACATAATTCACAAGCGAAGGTTAATTTAAATTTTTTCTTTGGTGCGCGTAGAGTAAAAAACACGAGCCATTGTAACACGCTACTAAAGCTAGTAGTTTGTGGTCGACGCTCAATCTCTTTTGCACCAATTTCAATCCAGGGGTTAATTAAGTGTTGTATGCGTTGTACTCAGTAAAAAGAAGAAGAAACTTTGTTTTGCACCGCACGAAGAGAGAATTTCTGAGATAATTCATATCTCACCAAAGGTTAATTAAGCCCCTGTGGTTTGTGCTTGAACATACATAGTCACAATCTTTTCCTGCCATTTGTGGAGTCGCGATTTATATAACCAACTCGGGTTACCAAGCTTCATTAGATGTGGTTCATTTGGGTCAAATACAGGGTGTGTATTTTTCATCTAAAGATCTTCTTCATCAAAACAGTGTCTGTAAATTTCTAGATCAAATCAGCTATGTCAGAACAGAGATCGGTCGCAGGCACGTCTTCACATGCGAGTGCACGAGGCTACAAATCATTCCCATGGCCCACGGCTCGCAGCACAGCAACGGGACGTCGCTGCTAAGGGGCTCACTAGGTGAGGCCCACAACTGCCGTGTCAATCTAGCGGCCGTGTCGGTGTTGTTCAGCACACCCAAGGGTTCTTGATCTGTTGACTAGGTCATTCCATCATTCCTCCCCAGATTGACATTGACCAACCCCAGCCAAGAGTCGGTGGGAACGTCAAGACACCAACACTTAGTGGGCAATGGGCCCCGGCGGAGCCGGTGGTTCAGCGGGCACTCAACCCGACCTACAAACCTGCCTATGTTCCCACGTCCGGTCCCCTCAGCCAGATATCTACTATTTGGTTGGGGCTCAAGCCCACTATATCTAGCGAGGATTGAACAATTTAAGGGAGGGCAGTTAAGCAGCTTACTTGGCTGCGAAGAAATGGCGGGCCCAAATCCATGTTTCATTGCAGTAGGCGGCCAAAGGTATAGATGAGGGAGAGTGGACTTGGGAGTGTCCATGTTGTGTGGGGTTAGCCTCTGCTTACAAAAGACCTCTCGGTGAGAGGACAGGCAGTGACGATGTTGAATACAACAAAATAGATGATGATGTAGAAGGAACGCACTTTTCTGTTTGGGAGCCGGGTGACCGGCAAGCGGATTCATTCATCGTCAGGAGGTAAGAGGGCGTCAGCTTTGGCGCGTCAGGCTGCGGGCAGCCAGCAATGTGGGTTCGTGTGGCCCAGTGAGTCAGCAGGTAGCAGCAGTGTCGAGGTCGGGAGGCACAAGCGGCCACGGGTAGAAACTCCCGCTCTTCCCGATCGTCTAGACAAAGTTGCGGCAGAGGGGCTCAAGTGACCCGGCTGCGGCCCCGCGGTAGTAGTCACTCAAGCGGGCCGTTGGCCGGTTAAAATCCGATTACTCGGCACACGTGTGTGGCTGTTTATTTGAAAGGACCTGGGAGGAAGGCCGAATATGGGTATTTGTAAGAATCTGTGGGCAGAGAAAGTGAAGAGTGGCCAGGGAGCTTACGTTGAGAACCACAGGCCCTGCGTTATAAAACAAAACATGCGCGTCTCACCATCCTCGGTGGGCCTGGGAGAAACGTGGCTCAGTCTGTGGTGGTCCATCCTGACGCCGCAAGCACCGGAGCCGCAGGCACACGCGCCACAGTGGACACGCATGCCATTGCAGCCAGGTCAAGGCTCTCACCACTATGCAGACGGGAGCTGTTTCACTTTGACATCATCTCCCGGTACCAGATGCTCCTACTCTCGCATTATCATGGCGCCCTAGCTGTTCGTTCCATGCTGACGGGCGATTGCAAAGAGGACAACTGTATGCGTCCCAACTCATCCTTAAGTTGCAGCACTTGCTGACCCTTGCTTCCTGTCCAAGTTCGTTCGGCTACTGCAGTCCTCCCTTTTCCAACTGTGACTGTCTGCACCGTTCGAGAACTAATGGCTTGTGCCGAGCCAAGAAGAGAGTTCCTAAGCCGTAATTCTTTTCAAAAAGGTTAGCAGTACCAGCAATTCATAATAATATGTAGAACATGAAGGTGGGCGATGTCTTGAGCTTTTCGGTTTGTTCCTAAGCGCTTGCACGGCCAGCGTGGACTTCTGGAGCTGTAAATACGCGTCTGGGCACCAGATACTGTTCCTTAAGGCCCACTGGGTGAATGTGCTTCCATGCACAGGCAACTCCAACATACTTGCGCAACAGGACGTACGCCGCTTTCCTCTCACACGTTGTCATAACTGATGCTCCGTGCGCCAATGTCGCCTCCTCCTCCTCCACCACCATTTTCAGCCTCCACAAGTATGCTCCATCATACCAAATGCTGTCAGGCACAGAGGGGTCACGCAGTTTCTTACACCTGGACTTGCCTCGGACGATCGAACGTCCTACTCATGGGGAGGAAACTGCTCCGCGTAACCTGCTGCCAAGAAATCGGTTGTGGGGCTTTCTGTCCGCGCCCAAACTAACTGCCAATCGGATCCATGGTGACGACAATGGACAGTAACACATGGCGTTGTCCGCACTGCCACCGAGGAGGGTTGGTCCATGCGCAACATGCATGGAGAATAACTCATTGTGTTTCATTTGGTTGTGGAAAAGGTCCTCGAACGAGATTCTCCACCCGATCTTCAGAAGACTCTGGGAATATTGGCCAGGGAGGAGGAAAAATGTTGGAATGGCACTTCATCCATCTTCCTACAAGCCAGGATACACCCTTCCTCGAGTTGCAGCGGCACTTGAAGGCCAGAGACGGCCTCCCCATCGCACACTCTGATATGCGATGTTTCCTACCCTTTTGACATTCCCAGCCTGCACATGCTTGGACCGTCTGTTCTTGAACAGAGAAAGGCCCATTAACGATTTTTTGATGATCCAGGCGGACAGGAGCTATACCCCTGTGTACTTTGATGTCAGCCAGTGGCAGATCTATGCTTGTACACATGCCGTTTGTTGGGCTTTCAAGGAGCAACGTTATTTGTCAGTGCCAGGACCTACGGGATGAATAACACGTCATTCACTGCTGCATGTCCTGGAACAGATGCTGAATAAAACTCTGTCTGGGCCAGGGGGACTGGAGACAGTGGCGACTACATCTCGTCGGCACGACTTGGTCACGGTGGGGATTCTGAAATGGGGTCCGGAGGAGGAGATTGGAGCAGAGTATTGTCTGGTGAACATGTAGTCGGATTTTCTGTACCCATGGTGGCACAAGAGAGCGAGGGCAGGAGCAGCTGCGAGGAGGTAGAGGGATGATGAGGAAGCCAAGGAGATGACAGCGACAAGCACCGTGGCAGCCCTATTCAGTGGAGATGTGAGGCAGGCGGAGCCCACCTCGGAGTCACTTGTGCAGATGGCCCGCAGCAAATGCTGATTTGCTCCTGGCTGTGAGTGCACAGGCCACGACATAGTAAACGCATATGGCAGAGGGATGACTTTCTGGGCTCTCCACCCTATTCGGACCCTCGCACCGGTCCATGAAATGGGAAGCCTTTTTTCCCTGATATTGAAGAGGGAGGACAAACTCAAATATATAGGGTAATCCTACGTAGTGTGTTGGCGCTGCCTAAGTGCAGGCATTCTTCCCTACTCTGACAGGCTCTGACCGGGGGGTTTCTTCAGCGCTCCGTAATTCTGCCGTGTGGTGATGGGGGATAGAGTGGGCGGGGTCGGCTAGCTCAGCAGACCACGTCTCCATCAGCAGCAAACATCTAATGTCTGGAGTCATCCTGTGTCACGATACTAGTGGATTTACAGATGGAATCACAATGGCTTGGACTGGCTGGGCCACAGCACGAAGAAATGATGTAGACTGGAACAGGACGGCAAGCAGAGGATGTAGGACTGGATCCAGGCAAGGATCAGGAGATACAGGACACACACAGCTTGAGCGATATGTAGGTAATCAGAGTTTGCTAGGGCTAAAACGCAACTCAAAAGGTGAGGGAACTAACAAAGGAAAGCAAGTTACAGGCTTGTGGACTGCACTGCAGGAGCTTAACACAATACTCAAGCAATGGAGATTCAGCTGAGGAGTTTTTATATATGCTCGGCATCAGGAAAACAACGATGAGACCAATGTTGAGAACTCGACCTACACCTCCATCTTGAGGAGCGGCACAAACTTAAGGGCTAAACACAGTAAACAGTCGCAAGATGGTATGGCAGGAGATTCTGACATTATCTTCCGCCACCCTCAAAAAGCGGCTCTGTACAGATACCTGACTTGGTCTTTACGGGATTGTCTTTGATGAAAATTGTCTTACCTATCAGTGAGGAGCATTGATGTGATACTCACTGGTTCCCTGAATTCTCTTCAGGGCCCGTAACCTTGCCACTTAAATGAGTGGCTGATGTGTAGCTGGTTTTCTGACAAATTCTCGAGTCCAGGATTTGATCCACAACAAACTGTTACTGTGCCCATACAATCATCTACATGCATCAAGGAGGAGGAGAAAACACGTCCCGGAATAAGGGGTTTGGGGGCATGGCAGGCTTTAGCATGAGACACTATGAAAAACAGGGTGGCATTTTTCATAGGATGGTTGGGCTCGTTTGAGTCGCCGAAAGCTACTGGACCTGATTATTTTGATCGACTTATATGGGCCCGACAAACTTTAGTGTACCAGTTTTGGTGAAGGGACTCCTAATGTTTTCAAAATTTAGTGGTGGAAAGCATACTTTTCTCCCCTACTTTTAAAGTTGGTGCTGGACTACGATGTTTATCTGCCATATTTTGTAATTTACAATTGAGCCCTCTTCTTGGTTTCCTTTCTGTAGCTGTCAAATTCTGGCTGTAAAGCAATGAGATCCTTTCCGCAGCAGCTGAATTATGTGGAACAGCAGGAACTTTGGGAAGGAATATTTGGATGGTACCCAAATTTGCAAAAGAAAGGACAGTCTGGTTTGGTGGAAGCCATTTTGGGAATTATTGTACGAACACATTTGGCCACAGGATCGCAGAATCAACCCATAGTTCATCTTCAGTAGGTGACAGAACCTATAGCATCGCACAGGGTAATGTTCCATGGGTTGATTTGTGCGTTCGCAGTCCTGTCTAGTGCAGATTGTGGAGTGACCAGGCAGTTGAGTAGATTAATCATCATTGTTAAGCTCGCCCTGAACAAAATAAAACATCCGCACCAAAATTTGGATGTAAACTGCACCCACAGATCCGAAGATACTCTTCATCCGGGAACACATGAAGTCGGACAACAACATTTTGAACTATGAGGTCAGCCGGTGTCCTTCGGCAGGAGGGTCGACCCGGTACTTGGTATCGATATGTGAAGGCATTTGGTGAGTCGGTCAACTACACGTGGAATGGTATTCTTCCCTGAGACGGTCAGGTAGATTCTACAGATTAAGTCCATGGATATAGAACCACAGGGGCCGTGGAGGGGGACCGGCCAATGGTTTGTAACAAAACCGTTGGTGAAGATAACGTGGAGTTATTCTCTCTCGCTCAACAGGAATGTCACAATGATCGTAACATACTTCTATAGCATCTGTAGAGAATTGGGCAACCCACAAAAGAATCAGGATTATAAATTCCTGCGGTCTTCTGGAATCCTTTGTGACCAGCAATCTTCAGAATCATGGGCTAGAACTCAGAATTTCAGTCTGTCGGTTTCGGGGACTGTATAGTTGCTGCCCGTGGGTCACATCTTGTTTTTAAGCACCAAAATGTACACTCAATCTAAGCGTGGTCGGGAGATAGTTAAAGTATGTCATGTGTCATAGCCTCTCTATCTCTTAAGCAAGTCTTTATTATGGATTTCTCCCACAACAATTTAGACCCAAAGGAATCGTTGGCTTTGGCCGGTAATAGTTGGAGCTGGTCATCTTTGGTGGACAACTTTATTGTTAGAGCTCCGTCACCATTGACATTACGGGGATCCGGGACTGTATTGAGATTACAAAGTTGTAATGATTGAGGTTATTTTATTACTGACTGCGTGCTGTGGAGTCGGAATGAGGGAAACTTGCGCTGAATCTAACGAATTCCAGATCTATGGTGATCAAGTGTGGTCTAATTAGTTGCTGTGAGAGTTCACACTGAAGATGCTGCGCACTCCCCATTCTTTATAGCTCAACGATCATTGCTTAATACGGTTCTTTATTCCACCACATCATAATTCCTCTCAGCTGGGTGCATAAACAGTAGGGAGGAAAGAAAAAATGCACAAGGATGTAATTAAATAAACCTTTGTTCTCCGTCTTTGAG
Source organism: Phyllomedusa bahiana (assembly GCA_025379985.1). Taxonomy (NCBI): domain Eukaryota; kingdom Metazoa; phylum Chordata; class Amphibia; order Anura; family Hylidae; genus Phyllomedusa; species Phyllomedusa bahiana. The sequence goes on along the minus strand of JAODAL010030016.1, from coordinate 26,011 downwards.
ACTGAATTGCAACCTACAGCAACAGTTGAAGATTCTACTTCCACAATTGAAGGCCCGGAGTTTTTTTTCTGGGTCAAGGATGATCTAACACGGGGCTGTATGAACTTGGAACCTTTACGGCCAGTGAAAAGGATTACTTGTGCTTGAGGAGTACACCATAACTTATAAGCATATTCTCTTCTAGTCAACTGTGTGATTGGAGAGATTATTGCTGTCTGAGAAATTCCTGAGGACAGCAGGTCTTAGAAGTTGGCGAATAGCCTTATGAAACGCCTAAGGACAGTAGCGCGCTATGTTTCTGGGGGTCTATGGCCAGTCATACTTAATTGTTTAATCCTCTTGCATAGAGTCACATATTGTAGACCTCGCGCATGGGTGATATTTAGTAGGTAATCACACAAAGCGAATTGGATCTCGGTTGATGAAAGTCAACTCCTTTTACTTTATCTATGTGATTGTAAAGTTGGTTCTCTCTTAGCTCTCTCACAGAACTCTGCTTCACATGTCATCGTGCGTGTTCTTCCTCTTGCAGTTGGTGGAAAAAATCAGGATATTCATCTCATGTATAATGGGAATCTATGACAGTCGGATCAAGGAGGTTTCTCTGAAGATGTCAGTGATCGAGATGTTGAAAAGCTCGGCCAGGAGCATTATACAAATGGCTCTAAAAGCCATTCACGAAAACTTTTCAAGTGTCACCTTATACGTGAACTCCTAAAGGCGCAGTTTCTCCATGTCATACTCCAGATCTGATTCAGTAACCATAGAAAGTTATAGGCGCCTCGTAGATTCTAAATTTGGCAAATCGTCTTCGCATGCTTGCACTGTCTTCCACGCTTAAGAATCGAGGGTTCAGTCGGTAGACGGGATAATCGGTTTTTGAGTGGTAATTTTGTTAAGTTCTCTGTACGTCAGATGCATAGGTCTTAAGGAACCGTCCTTCTTCTCGAACAAAGAATATGGGAATGACCAGTCCGCTCGGTGAGGGAAGATGGGGCTCGATGTACCCACTTGGCCAGATTTTCTTTTATGTAGTCCTTGAGGGCTTTTAATTCATAGGAATGACAAGGGGTAGATGTTTCCAAAAGGTATAGGTAGCACCTGGCCAAGAAGTCGTTTGGAGGCAATCATCTCTGGTCACAGGGTCCCCCCATGTGGGGGGGGAGGCTGTCCTGCTTTCTGCTGTCCTGCTTTGCTGAACGACGCTCCGACTAAATTCCTCCTCGTATTCCGAGGGTAGTCTACTAATTTGTTATTAGATATTGAGCATGGGTCTTCGGCGGTCTTGGTTCAAAAGTGAGCTGTGGGAAGGGCATCCTCCGATGAAGCTAATCTCACCATGGTTTCACCAGGTGATAGCTGGGTTCTCATGTTGCTTTAAGCCAGGGTAGGCTAGGATGACAGGGAAGTGTGGGGAAAGAGAGATCACTAGGCAGACAGGACTTCCGGAATGATGGGATGTCATAATGATCTCTAAGTTGGTTCTGTCTCTTGGTCCACTGGCCCTGAGTTCAGTGGGGATCTCCAATTAACTGATTCCCTTTTACACAAGGATGTGAGAGTCTTTTTCTGAAATTATCCGTGATACCTGAGCAAAGACTAGGTCCACATGAAATTGCCACTTGCCCCAGAGTTACCATGTGCTGAGGTAGTCATCCCCATTGGAGAGTTAACCACAGAATTCGATGGGAAGGAATTATTGTGTCGTCTTTGTTTTCTTTCTTAATATGAGGTTGCCACCGATGAAGATAAGAAATGGATAATTGTGCGTTTTTCAGTACTAAGTCTGTTTCTGAAAGCACATTTGATTCTTCATCCTGGAGCTATCGTGGTCCATAAGGGCTGCGCACCAGTCTCCGTGGTACAGGACTTGAGGGCCAGTTGATAAAGGAAGTGGACAGAACTTTCCACACTCAATAGAAGCAAAGACTTTCCCGGGAGACGGTGCAGCCTTTCTTTCTGAGCTCTCACGTTTTACATGGATCCACTTGCATAGGCTCTATTCCTGGCTCTCTGCGGATTTCCCTTGGGGTTCACTTAGGAAAGCTGGCGAGGGACTGGTCAGGACACTGATCTTAGTATCAAAATTTAAGCAAGCCACATCTCTTGTCAGTCGTTCAGACTCAGTCCTGGTATCGATTCGGATGCTGTGATTAATAGAATGGCTTCCAAACATGAAGGGGCCTCCTGCTCGGGCTAAGTTCATCTTTTACTGCTACTGGTCGTCCCTTTCCTGAAAAATAGACAATTTTGCTGGTCATTCTCCAGTGGTTGTCGACTGCACCTTCTGAACTCCTTGGCTACTCGGCAACGGGGCGTTTGACCCTGGCGCCATGGATTGTATTGCAAGCATCAGCAGGTAGCACCCGCGATTGGGATCGTACAAACATCTGATCTCATGGCGTCGATGTAACTCCTTCCAGGTGTTTCAGCCGGGCGTTCTGGAGGTCTCAATTAAAAAGGGACAGAGCCCTAGGCAATGGTTTTGTGCGGTCAGCAGCATTATAATAACAGGACCTTCGATATGGCTGTAGGAAACTTGCGCAGGGTTTGCGTGACAGTATAGCCTACATTGATTGAGGAAAAACCCCCGGAACCTATTTGTCACGATATCCAGGCCGATTCTGTAAGGGTGGCAATTTCGGGCTCTCATGACAGGCAACCGCAAGTGGACCCGTGTGATGTCCTGAGGGACCTTGACTATACCAGGTGGCACATGTAGCACACACGGCTAGGATAATGCTGCAGCATCCGTTTCGCGTGGTCCTGGATCCGCGGTCCAATACACTTGGATCACTTCATGGATCCCAGGTCTGGCCTTCGTTTAAGCATCAACATTTGTTTTCAAATCGTTTGCATCTCGGAGATGCGCGCTGTTTAGCCCATAGCATGTTTTGAAGCTGTGCGAAAGTGAGCATTCCGGACTACACAGCCAGCGGCACTCCATCTTTTTAGGCTTGAGTATTCCTGTCACGATACTAGTGGTATATCAGCTCGGAATCCAAATGGCTTGACTGCGCTTGGCACAGCGAAGACAAGATGTTGACTGCGATCAGGAGGCAGCCAGAGATGTAGACTGCGAATCCAGGCCAGGTCAGGAGAAGCACCAGTAGTTGTAGCGTATGTATGGTATCAGAGTTTGCGAGGGTAAAACCGCAAAGGTGAGGAACTAACAAGGAAAGCAAGTTCCAGGCTAGAGACTCTGCATCCAAGCAAGCAAGCTTAACAAAAGTACTCAAAGCAATGGAGATTCTAGGCTTGAGGAGTTTTATTATATGTGACTCGGCATAACCTAGGAAATCAGGAAACACAAGATTGGCACCCAGCTGAGTACAAAGATCCACACATCTTGACTTAGGGCAAACTTTAAGGGCTCTCAAACAACAAGTAAATAACAAGTTCCAAGGTATGGAGGAGATTCCTGAACACTGATGTCTGCAAGCTCCTTCCCGCATAGTGAGGGGGCAGTCAGCCCCACCTGAGAAGCGCAGCTGGACCTGGAGCAGACCTTGAACCAAACAAGTGGTGGCCCCTCCCCCCACCGCCCCCCCCCTACTCCCCATCCTCCCCCCCCCCGCGCCCACCCACCGAATCCAGCTCCCTCTCCACTCCCTCCCTCCCTAACCCCCCCCAACCTTACCCTCCTTCCTCCCCTCCGCACCCCCCCCCAACCCCCCTACTTGGTCAGCACACTCTGCCACCCCAGTTAGCATCGATCAGCTGGAAATATACTGGGTGCCAGGCCCAAAACTGGATTCTGTGGCGCAACACTTGCGAAGTTTTGCACAGTGGAGATGCTGTCACCTGCCCGGCCCAGTAGTTGGTGGCATCAGAGAGCGGTTGTGTTCTAGTTGCGGCGGGGGCGCCAAATCGTTCCCTCAACGGAGATACTCCGCTTGTCCACGGGAAATGTGGAACGACTGACCTTTGTCATGGGTGAATCAGGTGGCTATCGGCCTGGTTTTTGCCTCACACATGCCTTAGGCGTCAGAACTACATCAGCCCAGGACGCACCTCTCACACAATATAACTGTGAGCAAAGAGTCTGGGTTCAAAATACCTGCCACTCCAGCACATATTTGATGCTGCCAACCCGATCGTCTGCCATACATCTGCGCTGGAAACGTTTACTCCATCTGCCAACTACAAACCATCTTTAACCTGGGACTGGTATTGCCACCCTGTCACTCTAACGCACTCTGTCATTGTGCCACTGTCTGACATCATTTGATGTGCTGTAGGCTTGCTGCCCGCCTGACCTCCACACATGTGTCATCAATGTTGACACTCTCTGAGCTCTCATGCTTGTTGACTCCTGCCGCCCGTCACCATCCACTCTCCCTGTCAGTGTGCCACCTCTGTGGCCTACTTCCTAGTTTTGCACACCGTTCAGAATGTAATGGTGACACTGTCTGATCCTCATGCTGCTGCTCTGCCCGTGACCTCCACTCTCTGTTCATTGTGCCTCTCTGTGGGCCCTACTCCAGGTTTTTGACTATCAAGAATGTCATTGTGCCAACTGTATGACCTAAATGCCTGATGCACTGTACGGCTTTCATGACCAGACCTAGATACTGTACTTCATTGTGCCACTCTGTGCGCTTTCGCTGTTTTTGCCACTTCCCAGAATATGTGATTGTGCCACATGCTCCTGACCTCATGCTGTGATGGCCGTGACCTCCACCTCTATGTCATTGTGCCACTTCTGTGCTAATCCTGTTTTGCACACGCCTCTCACAGGAAATGTACTTTGTGCACCTCTCTGACCGCATTTGATGATGCTGACACGTGACCTCCATTCAAACTGTCGTCAGTGTGCCTACCTGAGCGTGGAAATACAACTCACATGTTTTTGCCACACCTCCAGAATGTCATTGTGTTGTATAGAATGATGGTTAGTGGATAACGCTGGACCACCTCGCAAGCGCTGGTGTAAGCCAGTTCCCAGGGGGGCGGAAGTCTAAGTAGAACCCGCGGTTTTTTACCAGAGCCCGCCGCAAAGCACGGCGAGATGGTCTTGCTGCGGCTGGGAACTAACCAAGGTCAGCACCCACTCCGGGCGTGACTTGCTTGCACGGTGCGCAGCCAAGGCAGTGCGTGGCTACACGATCGCATGAAGACCGTTAGGCGAAGTCGGGGACAGCATGGAAGGGCAGGAGACAGGCGCCGGCACCGGTTTCGTGGTCTAGGATACAGGAGCGAAAGGTTCGGTACACGAAGTAAGGACAAACGAGGCAGAAGAACGCTTCTCTAAAAGGCTGTACGGCACACTAAGATCCGGCAAGAGCGTGACACCAGAAAGAGAAGGGGGTTATAATTAGGGTCACATGCTGCCTAAACCAATAATGGGCGCTACTGGCCTTTAAATACACGAGAGCCGGCGCAGCCCGCGGAGAACTAAGTGCGCGCGGGCCCTACGCGACGCGGTCGGCAGGATGGAGCGAGGAAACTAGGGAGCGGCATGTGGACTTGGTAACGGGCGGAAGCCGGGCGGAACACGACCCACGCGGTGGACCCCCGGCTGGCGACCGCAGGGGCGCGAGGACTAAGTCCCGGGTGACAGACGAGTCGTCGTCCGACAGCCCCGGCCGCGAGGTGGCTGCGGGACCACCGTGGACAATTGTGCCACTGTATGACCTCCATGCTGCTCGTGCGCATGCCCGCACATTCACCACCACACATCTGTCCTTACTGTTGCTCACCTGAGCTCTCAGCGTGTATTTTTCTAGGGCCTGTCGCTGCCATGACTTTATAAGGTCAACATTACCGCATTCAGTTTTTTGGTTAGTTTCTGCCCTCTTAAGTGCCCAAGGGCGATTTTACTACGTGAAGCGCATTCTCAAGAGCGGCGGACAGTCTGGTGCGTGTCATATAAAATTAAATACACATTGTATGAAGACCAACCAGACAAGCTCTCCCTCATGCTTACTTTCTAAGCGGGATTCTCAACCTTTCTCCAGACCCTGCAGGCTTCTGTGCAGCCTGGAATAGCTGCTTTTTAAACGTGTTTCGTGCCCGAAGTGAGGTAGTTATTCAGGAACACGATGCTTATTTTTTGTCGGGAAATTCGGCGAAGTGAGCGAACCGAATTTCGAGAAATTTGCCCATCTCTACCAATAAGAACTACACTTCTGTCCACAGAAATGAGTCCCCACATGGCTCCAACAGAGGAAATATAAAAGGGTATTGGTCTCAGAAAATAGTGATGCAAAGCATTTCTAAAAAGTGTTCAATATACTTAAACGACTCAATCTATAATTATAATCTTGCCCGGTATGCGTAATCATAAAAACGTGCTGAGGAATTAACCATTAAACAGTGCAATTACTGTTTTCCCCCACATGATCGAAACTTCTCGGAAAATGGACATCTTGAGAGGGGGGTTGTACAGAAGAATTGCTTTTTTATGTTTAAAGATCTTGCAAAAAAAGTCACACTTTGCAAATCTGTCGGTCTATTAACAGTGTTCCTACCTACTTGTGTGTGCATTCCTGCACTCCGCGCGCTCGCGCGCGCAAGCGACTCAAGCTTCTCTAGTTGCGCTCGTCGCACGCTACTCATGACCTGTTTGATCTCTCATGATAGGCTTCAGCAATGGTTGCGTATAGATACAGACATGGCTTCGACTGCAGTCTAGTATATAGGCACATGAGTAAACTTCATCAAGCTGAATTCAATATGAAAAACCAAAGAAAAAGGGGGACTGCAGGTAAGTTGATTACATTGTAGTGAGTCAATCCCTTTCTAAATACATATGTGCATTTTTTTTAAAGTCCACCCGACTCACTAACAATAGTTTTTTATCTCCCATAACTTACCATTATGTGCTGTCATTATTTTGGTACTCTATTAAAAACATCTACCGCTTATCTCAAAACGGTTTAAAAGAAATCGGTTCGTGAAACGGTAGAAAAGATAAATGAAAATATAACCATAAAAAATTGAGGGATACTTTACTCGAGGGGGTTATAAGGATCGGTCCATCACCAATCTTTATTTATGGATCTCAACACTTGTATAAAGTATGACTGTATGTTTTTATGATGTGTTGGTAAGTAGTTTTGCCCTTGTTGATCTTGTTAACGTTTCATTCGGTTGGATATTTACATGTCAACGTCTCCAGGGTAATTTGTATTGTGAATCTGAATCATTCTAAAACCCAAAAGTAATTGGGCTAAATTTGAAATCTTTGGAGCTATAATATAAATTTACCAGATATCATCAGAATAGAGACCAATGGCAAACTAAGACCTGCAGAAACTGTGCCTTAAACCCATTATAACCGTTATGAAATATATGTATAATTATGATAAATTAGGCAATTAACCTCTAGACATTTACAGAAAGGTCTCTCGCTCTCCTCTACTACTCCTCTCACTATTACCCCATATAGCACCACGCAGTGTATTAATGCCAAGCTCCCCCTCTCCCCCCCTGCCAGATTTGTGAGCAATTACACAAATAGAGGGATGTGGAAAGCAGCTTGGTTCTGTACATGTCATTTATGTTGATTGCATGCAATTAGAGGGGTATTCCTCTCTGTAACTCACCTTCTTACTTCCAACTGTTTACTCATTGATTGCATTATGTATACTATGTGTAGACTTAAAGTGAAATGTTACACAGGATAGTAACAATGTAAATATGCAGAAACTAGGCGAGCGTTCGTTCTTACATTAATATGGATGATTTAAACATTCGCCTGTTGTATTTCTTTTGGTATTTGAAGTACAGAAAACGTGGGTCATAAGTGGAGATACTGAGAGGGGAACATCTGCTAGTCAGTGCAATGTTTCCATTCAGTTCTGCTACAATCAAACCAGATATGAAATATTGGCTAAAATTCACTAGACCATATGTTCATATGTGGATACATACTTGCTAGGGAAGCTAAATTGCTAGCATATCTACCACCAATCCAAACTCTCTAAGGGCCATAGATTGTCACAGGGAACGCCATCAGAAATTTAGGGACCATACAGCTGAGCTTCTGGGGTGAATACGAAAAAAATGCACTTTACGCCAGTGTTTTTGCATTTCAGTTCTTGCCATGGATTTTTACAATGTACAGAGTTACCTATTTTGTGCGGGTCGCTATACAAAGGGCAGCAATAATCGCCACATCGATCACCATTATGTAATGTTACTGAACACCAATCAGTTTATACAACATAAACAATTCATATCATTAAACAAATCATACAAAGACCGCAAATAAATATCGTGACAATTACACACACACTACCATTTGGGGTCTATATAGACTATAAGGTTTTATTGTTCACATCGGCAAGCATTTTGCCTGCGGCTTTGTGATTACATACGTGGCGAGTCATGCGCACCTGCATTTATCGGTATTCAATTGCTCTCATAGTGAAATCATGGACTACGGCCTTGTCTCCCCGCAGGACAATATGATCCGTACTTCTATGCGTGGGGAGACGTATAGTGACTGGTTGTGTTTTTTTTCACAATTATTTGTATCGATTACGCTGCCACACGAGTATATTTCGCCGTATGACAACATACCTACAAGGTTACCGCTGACCTTGCACTGTACTTCACTATTACTTAGATGGCTGGGAGGCACTGGCGCATTTTACACTATATAGCAGAGCCATCTCACGCTGGGCCCTCATTGTAGGCAATGCATGTTCACATTCTCTATGGATAGCTGCCTTCGACGCACATAGACTCTTTTAAATATAGATAGGCTGCGCAAGGCGGCTTTCACTTTACCTCTACTTGTTCCCCAGCAGCCGGGATGCAAGACACAATTTGAATCTGGGTAGGGTCTCAAACAACTCGGGGAGGGTTCTCAATCGGTGCGCACCATTGTTCCGATTCCGCGCCCTAAAGGAGGCGATGCGGGTCCCCAGGCTCAGCCCGAATATCACATGCCTGTTGCGCAGGAACTCAAGCTTGTGACTGACTAGAAGGACGCGGAGCGCGCGGCTCGGGACCGGGATCGCGCCGGGCCCACCATTCCCGCAGCGCTCGCACCCACTCCCCGAGCGCGCCCAGCCGGGGCCCTATGGAGCTACGCGGCAGTCGCCCCACTGCCAGTGCTGTGTGCACTGTTCTATAAACAGCGGCGCACCCCCTGCTGTTTCAACGCGGCCCTGCTCAGGGAGTACACTCTGTACCCATGTACGGAGGCCCTGGAGGTCACGGTTTGGCCTCAGTAAGCACAATAATTTTGTGAAAGGGCTGCATTTCCAGGATAATTTCAGGGCTCCACTACCATTGTAAGCACCTCTGTGGTCCCCACGCATTGCCAGTTCTTATCTTGCATCATATCCACAGACCTATTTCTTAAAATAATGTGATCAGAACTTCTGACGCCAGTACTGCCAATGCTGCCATAATGGCACCCGTCTATACCAGCTAGTGTTGTGTTTCGAATTTACATCAGGGTTTTTTTATTTGCTGTGTGAGGGTAATATTTATATTTTTTATACTTTTATATGATTTTTATTATTAATTGTTCTTTGTTCTCCATCAGTCCTTAAAGAGACTGGAGATATGTATAGAGTCTCCCCACGCACAACAATTGTGGCTTCTGGGTTATATAGAACTTATTCATTCCTATTTAAACATTAATTTTTTGAGAAGGTCTCGTTGTTTGAAGAAGGGATACACCTGAGCGTGGGCCTTAATATGTCAAACATTAACTTCAAAACAACATTTATAGGAACTAGATAGTTTTTCTTATATGGTTTTTTTTAAAAGGACTTGGCTAATGACATTCTTGCAGAAAAAAGGGATGGTGGATTTGGTCGACTTATAAGTCGATTACACCTACGGAGCCCCGGTTAACTAAGACAAGACCATGTCCGTTATAGGCTACATGCTATGCCGCTTTCATTACTCGTGTGTGTCTTTCAATGCTTGCATTTTATAAATCTTGGCTATTTTTTACCTTCAACTGATTTTTAATTTGAAAACCCGATCAACATCTAAACGCTATTTTGGCGACTACAGCTGTAATGCAATAACCGATGAGTGCAGCATCACAGAAGCTGGAACGAACTTCTTTAGAGGAGATTTGGCGAGATGGCCATGATTGCACGTTTCTCCCCATTAATTTCTATAGGAATTCCAAATATAGCCGAGCAGGCGTGCTTGGGTATATTTGAAACTCCCATAAACATGAATGGGAGAGAGTGGCACAAGTGTGGCCACACTTCCTGTTCTGTGAGTCCGGCTCGTAGCAAGCTATGAGCTGACCTCAGAAGGGATTTTGAGAAATGGCAAAACCCCTTCAATGTTAACTATATTCAGAGTCTCGCAGACTTTTGGGTCTTTCTGCTTTCTGGGGCATTAAGATCTCTCTGACATGATACTTGGCAGCACACCTGTGGGACAGGCGTCACCCTCTCCCTCTACACAAAGTGTCTCACCTTCTTCTCCTAGTCCCAGTACAGGCATCTACTGTTGTCTCTTTCCAGTATCCAAATTGAATCAGTTTCTTGACGTTTCTTGCTAAATGAGACACCCAACTGCTATCTGTCAGCTCCCTAGTACTACTCTCAGACTGACACTTCCCCCACAGGTTGCTGGGTTTTCCTCTCCTTGCATTTTCTCCCAATGCTCTGGTACCACCTACTGTCACCTGTAAAGTAATGTGAAACAATCACAATCATTCTTGGTAAAGGTCATTGATTTATGGAGCATGTCCTCTAAAATTAAAACTACTTTGATGGAAAAGTTAGGCTATGTTCATGCAACAGATTTTAACATAGAATTTGACGCAGATCCACATGAAAGTCAAGTTCCAACCATTTGAATGGGCAATCTGCTCTGTAGGATTTTGTACATCACGGATTTTAAATGTGACGGTGTGGATAAAATAGAATTGACATTTCCATTCTTTGAAGCTAAGATTACACATTGCGCAGCCTTGATGCAGATCAACTCTGTTGAAAAGGAGCTAAACCACACTGAAATTGGATTTGAACACAAAATTACAATCTGAGGCTGAAATATGAAGGCAATGCCTCAAATTTCTGCTTTGGATTCCATGTCGAATTTTTTCCATTTGGAATAAGCTAACGTGTGAACAGAGCTTGAGTCTTCCCTGGGTGAGTTTTTATTTGTCTATTCAGCAATTTTCCGAAATATCTTGTACTTTAAGGATATGTTCACACGATGTATTTCAGCGCGTACAGTATGCGGCGCAGTACATCGTGTGTTTTGGGAGCTCGCGCTAATACGCGTGTACCTCCGCGGCACAGGGGGCCGGAAAAACCCCGTGGGCCCCCTTTGACATTCATTACCGCCCCCGGTTTCCCACAAATAATTGAAATGTCACTTATTCCCTGCGGTACAATACGACAATTGTACGAGGGGGGAGGAGCTTTAATCCATAGTTCTCTTGAGAATGTGGATTCCCGAATTATGGGCGCTTTTTCCCCAGAAATTAAAGGCAGTACGTGAAGAGGGGGAAAAAATGCGCCCCAAAAAAACCCATGTGAACATACCCTAATGCAGTAACAGATGTTTTTAACAACGAGTTTTTACAGGGCCCACAGGGCGTTCTTATCCAGATTTCTATAGAGCCTCAATGGCATACAAATCTGCTCTGCTATGCAATTATCAGCCATAAGTACAAAATTATTATTAATGCATAATAACTAAACCCAAATATTAGGTCATTTTAGTTCTTTAAAAAACTGCCATAACATAGATCTATTGTCAAGTGCTTACTAAATCACTGCACAAAAATACTTGAATAAAACGTAACCTTTAATGAAAAATATCCCCCAAAAAAAAAGACTAATGTCCAAACATATCAAATTATCAAAATGGTTCAAAGGAATTAAATGCCTGTAAAGTACGCCAATGCAAATGTAGATATATCCAAATGATTGTAGAACTATATATGCCAGTAAAGCACATGCATACAAACACAGAGGATAAAATATATGGAGTATAGACCCCTACTCACGATTATACCAATGACAAGATCCTTGGAACCGAAGTCCAGTCCTGGATATGATAGTCCATATAAAGCAAGCAGGATGGCAAATTAGAGCCTATACTCTCCCTGTGTCCACCCTGCCTAAAAAAGTAGGGTAATTGCCCCGAAAGGGCGGCTCCACTATAAGGGTAATCCTATCAACCCCTGCAAATGTAAAAGGACCTTTATGTCTGTAATTTCTACATAAGAGGTAGAAAAGGAGAAGTCCCAACGCATTTCCCCTTAAAGAGAAGGGCTCAGGGACAAATTAAAAGAAAAAAGTATTCAAGGATAGTGGTCCGATATATGAGATAAATATTCCCAGCAAAAAAGCTATAAACACCACATCCTAGGTATACTATGACACCTAACAGGCATCCTCTGATGTTGGGAGACAAGAGTTACCAACCACCTACTTTTAAATTCCTTAGGGCTCCACCACCTAGTGAAATAAATCTTTACATTCATATGTCGAGCAAGCGTTTTATTGTAAGAAGTGCGCATGTTCGGAAGCAGCCTATGTGGTTAATTCTGGCAGGCTTCACTTCATTTACTGCACAAGCGCACATAGTGCAACGGTGTTTAATGTGCATGTCCAGATGCTGCCTGTGTAGTAATTTCCATTAATCCAGGCCGGCTTCATTTCAATTAATGCACTTGGGAAAGTTATACAATGGGGTTCAATGTGCATACACCTGTCATTTGGACCACAGAAGGGCTGAATATCCGCTACCATAACACATAACATAACATCATGGGAAAGGGAAAGTCTAAAGAATTCAGCCAAGATAACCAACAATGTGTGTTGACACTTCCGATAAACCACTAGAATTACTAAGCCTTTAAAACTATGCCTATATGATGATGTCATGTCTTTGGATGCTTCTGGTAGGTTTATTGCCATCATCTGAGTTAATTAGAGACAAAACTGTGGATGTACTGTATTTTAAATGCACACCAGAAACACTGCTTCTGTGTGTAATATCATGGGAAAGCAGGTTAGTGTTTAATACTTTTAGTGTTCATTACCTGATGAAGCAGGTTATGTAACCTGTGAAACGCGTTGTATTTGCATTTTTACTTTAAATAAACCTATAATTAGATGGTTTATATATTTTTACATTATTAAACTACATTTCTGGTATTTACTTACCAAGGGTTTAGCGCTTGTTGTGGATTTCCTCGCTGGCTCTGCTCTTTGCAGAGTCTTCTTTGCTTAATATCATGGGAAAGTCGTTCATCCGTACAAACAATTATACACAAATAAAACAAGTTGGGAGTGTCCAGCCATCATACCACTCAGGAAGGAGACAGGTTCTGTGTTTCAGAGATGAATGTCCTTTGGTCTGACATGTGAATATGAACCCAAAAACAAAAGCAAAAGACCTTGTGAAGATGCTGGCAGAAGCTGGTAAGATTCTGTCATTATTCACAGTGAAACGAGTACTGTATCAACATGGGCTGAAAGGTCACTCTGCCAGGAAGAAGCCATTACTCCAAAAGAAACATATAAAAGTTAGATTAATGTTTGAAAATGCACACAGGAACAAAGACCTACATTTGTGGAAACTTGTCCCGTGGTCTGACAAAACTCAAATTGAACTGTTTGGCCATAATGACTATCGATACTTTTGGAGGAAAAAGGGAGAAGCCTAAGAACACCATCCCAACTGTGAAACACAGTGGTTGTAGCGTCATGTTGTGGGATTGTTTGGCTGCAGGAGAGACTAGTGCACTTCACAAAACAGATGGCATCATGAGGAAAGAAGGTTATGTGGCAATACTGAAGTAACATCTCAAGACATCAGCCAATAAGTGTCACGGATGCTCCTGCGACCCTCACCCCGAGTCGCAGGCACACCCATGTCCTGCTTATGAGCGGCGCCGCGACCCGCATGTCCCCACTCCCTATGCCACGCGTGCATTAAATTGAAAGGGACAGCGCACCGGTAATTGCCGATCACCGGGTGCTGTCCCTATTTAACTGAATTAAAGTGTAGCCTTTTTTTATTATTAATACTGAGTATAGTACGCACTGCTCTCAATCCGGGATCTCCACTCCCACGTAGGCACTCATAGACAATATAGGTAGAGCCAGTGCATTAAAAACCGTAGTATCTTTAATAATTTCATTAAAAAGCAGACATTCACCCGTGATTCACAGTATGTCCTATGCGTAGCCGAAATAAAGTGAAACATATACTCAGCGTGTTCGTTGCGGCATAGCCTGCCGTTCAGAGTCCTTTCATGGCGCCGCTCTTAGCATAGGGAGCGATGAAACGCCGGCAATCGAGCAGGACAGAGTAACTGATGGACGTTTCGGGGATGGCTCCTCCCCTTCCTCAAGCACGTCGGTCACAGGGGATCGTCTAACTTATATACAATTAAAACCAACAACAATTCATTAAATACAAAGCAGAGAATTAAGTATTCAAAAATACATAATATGGCAATATGCGGGGCACAAACTGTTAAGTAGATGCCATTCGTGCAACTCATAGAAACACCCGTAGATTGAGGTTTTCATTTAACCCTTTTGGGGCTAGTGCTTCTAATAAGACGATCCAATATGCCTCTCGTTTTAATAGTTTTACGGGTAACTGAGTTTGATCTTCACACATAACTTTCTCTAAAATACACCATTTTAATTCAGATATCCCATGTTTGGCCATGGCAAAGTGCCTGGCTACAGATGTTTCACCATATGTCTTTTTCTCCTCCTCCCCAACCACAGCACTGTCACTTTTTAATTTTATTTGCTTCTTAAATGTACGGATTGCAGAGCGGTGCTCATTGAGCCTAACTTTCACGGATCTCATAGTTTGTCCAACATATATATATCCACAAGGACATTTAAGCATATAAATAACGCCACTGCTATCACAAGTATGGAATCCTTTAATTTTGATAGCATGTCCCTTAGTTGGATGACAGATAGAATCGCCCTTAATAACAGAAGAGCAATTCTGGCACCTAAGACAAGCAAAGGTGCCAGCTCTGACACTTCTAAAGACCGTCTGGATTTTTTTACGATCATCATGTTTTTTCAAATCGGAAGATACCAATTGCTGCCCAATGGTTCTCCCTTTTTGATATACCCAGACCGGTGTGTCTCTAAACAGATGGCCATATTTTTCATCGGACCGCAAAATTTTCCAATGTTTAAGGATAGTTTTTCTAATCATGCCTGCATGTCTATCATACGTAGATATGTACATAAAGCGGTTTAATTTTTTCTTTTTATTGCGATTACCTATCAATAAGTTCTCTCTCGGGATAGCTGATACTTCCGATGCAATGTGTTTTAATTCCTCTTGATCATACCCTCGATCTATGAACTTACTAAGGATATTTTTAACACTTGTCTTGTACCTTATTTCGTCAGAGCATATACGCCGCGCTCTCATGAGCTGACCTTTGACTATACCTCTAAATGTTTGAGGTGCATGTTGGCTAGAGCGCAAAAGAACATTGTTGCGGTCTGACTCTTTAGAATATAGGGAGGTGTGTAAGGACCCACCATTTTTTTCAACCAGGACATCCAGATATGGGATGGCAGTACTGTTCTTGGTGAGTGTAAATTGAATGAGTGGTTGAACGCTGTTCAGATATGCGACGAAGTCATCAAGCTGCGCCTCAGTTCCTGACCACAGCCTGAACACCTCGTCGACATATCTGTCCCAGCACACCATATACTCCCGTTGTGGTGATGGGAATACAGATTTGTTTTCAAAGAATCTCATATAGAGATTGGCGTAGCTAGGAGCAACACGGGACCCCATAGAGGTCCCCTGTAACTGGAGGTACATCTCCGCCCCAACACCGAAGTAGTTTCGAGTGAGGACAATGTCCACAAGCTGTAGGCGAAAAGCTATCTGGGAATTCGACAGAGCGCGTTCTGACACAGCACCTCATGGACTGCAGTAACACCATCATCCATAGGGATATTTGTAAATAGAGATTTGATATCAAGGGTGCAAATCCACCTGACATTGGTGCACTCAATATCTTCTATAGATCTTCTATAGATCTTAGAAATTGGCCAGAACAAATATGTATTCCCATCACCACAAAGGGAGTATATGGTGTGCTGGTACAGATATGTCGACGATGTGTTCATGCTGTGGTCAGGAACTGAGGCGCAGCTTGGTGACTTCGTCGCATATCTGAACAGCGTTCAACCACTCATTCAATTTACACTCACCAAGAACAGTACTGCCATCCCATATCTGGATGTCCTGGTTTATATGAGATTCTTTGAGAACATATTTGTTCTCAAAGAATCTCATATAGAGACCGATCGTCTCTGGGGTGGATTCGCTACTGGAGCCTCTGTCCACTTATTTGGATATGTTTTTGCAGCCAGAGATTAAGAAAGAAAAATACATCTTACATGATACTGGCCAATTTCTAAGATCTATAGAAGATATTGAGTGCACCAATGTCAGGTGGATTTGCACCCTTGATATCAAATCTATATTTACAAATATCCCTATGGATGATGGTGTTAATGCAGTACATGGGGTGCTGTGTCAGAACCCGATCTTTCTAATTCCCAGATAGCTTTTCTCCTACAGCTTTTGGACATTGTCCTCACTAGAAACTACTTCCGTTTTGGGGAGGAGATGTACCTCCAGTTACAGGGGACCTCTATGGGGTCCCGTGTTGCTCCTAGCTACGCCAATCTCTATATGAGATTCTTTGATAACAAATATGTATTCCCATCACCACAAAGGGAGTATATGGTGTGCTGGTACAGATATGTCGACGATGTGTTCATGCTGTGGTCAGGAACTGAGGCGCAGCTTGATGACTTCGTCGCATATCTGAACAGCGTTCAACCACTCATTCAAATTACACTCACCAAGAACAGTACTGCCATCCCATATCTGGATGTCCTGGTTGAAAAAAATGGTGGGTCCTTACACACCTCCCTATATTCTAAAGAGTCAGACCGCAACAATGTTCTTTTGCGCTCTAGCCAACATGCACCTCAAACATTTAGAGGTATAGTCAAAGGTCAGCTCATGAGAGCGCGGCGTATATGCTCTGACGAAATAAGGTACAAGACAAGTGTTAAAAATATCCTTAGTAAGTTCATAGATCGAGGGTATGATCAAGAGGAATTAAAACACATTGCATCGGAAGTATCAGCTATCCCGAGAGAGAACTTATTGATAGGTAATCGCAATAAAAAGAAAAAATTAAACCGCTTTATGTACATATCTACGTATGATAGACATGCAGGCATGATTAGAAAAACTATCCTTAAACATTGGAAAATTTTGCGGTCCAATGAAAAATATGGCCATCTGTTTAGAGACACACCGGTCTGGGTATATCAAAAAGGGAGAACCATTGGGCAGCAATTGGTATCTTCCGATTTGAAAAAACATGATGATCGTAAAAAAATCCAGACAGTCTTTAGAAGTGTCAGAGCTGGCACCTTTGCTTGTCTCAGGTGCAAGAAATGCTCTTCTATTATTAAGGGCGATTCTATCTGTCATCCAACTAAGGGACATGCTATCAAAATTAAAGGATTCCATATTTGTGATAGCAGTGGCGTTATTTATATGCTTAAATGTTCTTGTGGATATATATATGTTGGACAAACTATGAGATCCGTGAAAGTTAGGCTCAATGAGCACCGCTCTGCGATCCGTACATTTAAGAAGCAAATAACATTTAAAAGTGATAGTGCTGTGGTTGGGGAGGAGGAGAAAAAGACATATGGTGAAACATCTGTAGCCAGGCACTTTGCCATGGCCAAACATGGGATATCTGAATTAAAATGGTGTATTTTAGAGAAAGTTATGTGTGAAGATCAAACTCAGTTACCCGTAAAACTATTAAAACGAGAGGCATATTGGATCGTCTTATTAGAAGCACTAGCCCCAAAAGGGTTAAATGAAAACCTCAATCTACGGGTGTTTCTATGAGTCGCACGAATGGCATCTACTTAACAGTTTGTGCCCCGCATATTCCCATATTATGTATTTTTGAATACTTAATTCTCTGCTTTGTATTTAATGAATTGTTGTTGGTTTTAATTGTATATCAGTTAGACGATCCCCTGTGACCGACGTGCTTGAGGAAGGGGAGGAGCCATCCCCGAAACGTCCACGAGTTACTCTGTCCTGCTCGATTGCCGGCGTTTCATCGCTCCCTATGCTAGGAGCGGCGCCATGAAAGGACTCTGAACGGCAGGCTATGCCGCAACGAACATGCTGAGTATATGTTTCACTTTATGTTGGCTACGCATAGGACATACTGTGAATCACGGGTGAATGTCTGCTTTTTAATGAAACTATTAAAGATACTATGGTTTTTAATGCGCTGTCCCTATTTAACCCTACCTCTTCCTCTCTTACTCTGCCGGATCAATAGTGCCCTGTGCCTTGCGAGAAAGCATTCCATAAGTCTTGTTCATGTTATTCCATGTACCATACCTGTTGCCTCCCTCCCTTGACCACGAACCTTTGACATCTGTCCTGACCTTCTTTCCTGTCCCCAACTATGAGCCTGCCTGTCCCCGACTACCATTTTGTACCACACTGCACCTCAGCTGCCACCACAAGCAAGTCGTGGTCAGGGGTAGCGACCTTGCAGCGGGCTCTGGTGAATACCGGACCTACTTAGACTCCACTCCCTGGCTTGGCTTATACCACCACTTGCAGTGGTCCAGAGGATCCACATCTCTGGCCTGCCATCTCGGTAAGGCTACCGTTATAGGAAGTTAAAGCTTGGGCGGAAATGGGTCTTCCAAATGGCCAGTGACCCGAAGCATACTGCCAAACTGGTTACAAAGTGGCTCAAGGATAACCAAGTCAATGTTTTGGAGTGGCCACCATAAAGCCCCGATCTCTATCCTATTGAGAATTTATGGGCAAAGCTGAAAAGACAGGTGTGAGCTAGGCGACCTACAAACATGGCTCAGTTACACCAGTTCTGTCAGGAGGAATGGGCCAAAATTCCTACCAACCATTGTGAGAAGCTTGTGGAAGGATATCCAAAAGGTTTGACCCAAGTCATACACTTTAAGGGCAATGCTACCAACTACGTATGTAACTACGTAAATACGTACGTCGAAGTATGTAAACTTTTGACTTTTGACTCTTTTCAGTGATATTCTCAGTTTTTGAGATGCACTAGTAATTTTGGTAAACCTAAAACGGGCAAGGTTTATTCTGAATTCATGTCAGATTGTGAGAAAAACCTGCATATGTGTCTTTTTATATAGTGTATGGAAACTTCTGGTTTCATCTGTATATGTCACGGAATACTTCCAGTGTATAACTTTGACATGTTATTCTGAAGTGATTTAAGCCTCAGAAACATTTTTCTTCCTTATGACTCTTAATCACTTCTATACATAAACACTGATATATAGCAATAAAAATGGAGCACATATTTCATAAATACTGTACTATTTATGGATCTCTTTTAGCCGGAGTCAATTCTTTAACTGTTAAAGTGTCTATAAATGAATAATTAAATTGATAAAAAATTTATCAAACATATCTTAATAAATGTACCCACTTAATATATTTGCTGGTTATTGTCATTATTTCAGGTGTAATTCTCTACTGCGTATACATATATATTGGGCTATAATGTTTTAAACACTGTATCTAACTGAAGAGTTTTGGAGGTATAAAATCAAGTACACTAAGAAAGTAGAACACAAGAAGCAATGATACCATTAAGTATTCAAATGCAGTAGTTGTTGTAAACTCAAAGCTTTAGTTTAGCTTGTAAATCACAGATACATGACCTGTTGCAGGATTTCTACAGTATGTACAACAGCCATTTTAAATTCATGGCCTGTGGACCATATGTGGCCCTCAATGAATGTCTTTGAGGCCAAGCCAGTATCACAAAATGTAACTAAAGTTTTAAAAAATTATGTAGCTTAATTTTAAAAAATTTTGAAATGACCGATTAAAATCCATGTTGTTTGCATCTAGATAGTGACACAGCCCTTCCCCTTTTAGCAGCTGACAATAATACCAACCACACTACCTGCCACGTGTCAGTCATATTGCCGTTAGTCTTGCACTGGCTTGCTTGGTTTGACTAATAGGGGCGATCACTAATCACTGCGAGCAGTTATTGACACTTATGGAAAGGAATAGGTCTCCTCTCAGATGCAAAATTACTGACATTAACCTTGAGTCAGTTTTGAAGGTTATCACTGCGAACAAGATTTCTCCCAGAGCAGAAAAGTTAACACCCTAGAAGAAATGTCAAGTGTGTGGAAAAGAAATGTTACCATTGTTCTTGTTCTTCTAATACTGGACTTTTTTAAAATAAACTTACTTTTTTATATAAGTTTAAGTTTTTGGAGGCTTTTTTATGTGGCCCACATAAACTTAGACCTTGTTAACTTGGTGTGCAAGTTACTAGAGTTTCAGGACCATGGTCAGCTCATGTTGGGAATACTGACTCATTACACTTCTGTACAAAGTACCAACGACAGCATCCTGTACCACTGCATGTATCGAAATACATAAAAGAAAAAGAAAAGAAAGATGAGGACAGTACACAGGATTTTTAATGATAGTACTAACATATTATACAGAGTGATTCAAAATGCCCTATGCCTGTGGTAAAGGCTTGTAACAGTAACACCACTGATAAAAGCCCAGTGACCAAAAATCAAAGAAAAAAGCTTTAATTTTCAAGAGACAAATGTAAAATTTACTAACGTAGTGTGAGCTAAAATGCCGACATTGAAGCAAGAAAACGTTTTTTTGCGTGTTGGAATCAAGTTGGTAAAAGTGCTCAATATAGAAACTGCATTTCACATTCGATCAAGCAAATCCAATCCACTGGGGTTTTTTTGTCATGGGAAAAGTCCAGGCTTCCCAAATACTCGGGAAGAAACAGTGAAGAAGATCCGAGCCGTGTGTGAAAATAGTCCTCAATAATCAACTAAACTGGTGGGCCCCAAATATCAACTCCACTGGTGTGCTCTGGTTTTATAGACTGTAGCAGTAACATAGTTCATCGCTCCTTTCTATGTATTCCCATCCGCTCCTTTCCTCAGGTTGCTGTGGCATACAGAAACAAGAAATTCTGGAAACTGCAGTCCAGTGCCCTTCAGAAAAGAGATGCCAATTGCTTTGACTCTCTGCTTGGCATCAGCTGCAGCTTCCAAAGCACACAACGTTCCCCCTTAAGGGTTCCATCTGTAAGAAAAGAAGTCCATTCAGATTGTCATTGTCCTTAATGTTGCAATGAATGAGCTGATTTCCTACATATGTTCTGGATATGTGTAGCTGTCAGATAATTTCTTTGCCCATGTCCACACAGCACCACACGTATTTGTATTAATAGCACCCTTCTGTATCACCTTATCTATATGCAATTGTAGTACCACCAGCCATCCGCCTCATGCATGGAGGGCATGTGAGTGGTTGTTTTATTGGTATTTTTGCATTTGTCCAATCTCCCCATGTATTATACTGTGGCTTTTCTGCATGCTGGTGTGAACAGGTATTAAGCTAATGTGCAGTTTTTTATCATCTAATTGTTCCCCTTGCAGTAGGGTGTGTGAGCTGCTGCTCAGCAATTAATTGCACCTGTTAATTTTTCCCAGGTAGCATATAGGCTAGAGCTGCCTGCTATTGGGTTCAGTCTAGTCCAGCCATTGAGCTGTGAATATGGCCCAAAAAATTGTAGTGATTTTTGAGTAAGTAATGTCCCATTTTTATATGTGTTTTTTCATGTCCACACAGCGATTAAGGTCTATCGTACTCCTTCTCCATTGTTATATGTTCCGCACAGATGACAGTCATGGGGATAAATATATTAAATTTGCCCATCCCATTTCAGGCCAGGAAACTAATAGCTGTCCACTGGTGCAACACCATCCCTACACTGAGAGAACCTCTTGAAAGGATGAATACTAAAATTCATTCAGAACTTACCGTAATGCACTAAGTTTGAAAAAATTGAGGGAAGCTAAAGAACTTCTTATCTCTAACCTTTGTGTAATAGATTTCCTTAAACGGTTGTTTCACGACTCACGTACCTCCTTCTAAGGTGCAAGGCTCTGCAGGGGTTAATTCATCTCGCCTGTCGCCACACCCTGGGAGAGGCTTTGCTGATGTGCCCAGGAGTGACAGCTCTGCTTCTCCTCAGAAGAGAGGGTGTGGCATACAGGCCAATAGGAGGACCCAGAGACCGCACCAGTCGGCTGCTGGGGCGGTGTCCGGCACACCATTTAAACCTCCTCAGACCTTCCTGTCCTTGCCTGTGTAAGGTTCTTCCTATGTGTTTTTCCCTGTTTCCATATTGTCTGTTCCTTGTTACCTGACCTTGGCTCTTGGCTTGCTCTCTGATTCTGTACCTCATTCCTGATAGTGTCTGACCCCTGGCTTGTTTCTTGGTAATTCTTCTGCCTTCTGATTCTTGGCTTGATGTACCCATACTGTTGCTGACCTGGGCTGATTGACCTTGCTTTCTCCTGACGACCCTACACTTATTAGCATAGGGTCTGAGGCCCAGGTGGCATCTGCCATCTAGGGCAGCACGCCCAGTAGGCAGGGACAGTGGGAAGGGTTGCAGTCAGTGCCCACTGCAACTCCTCTGATGTGACCGGTTGTCTCATATATGTGATTGATTGTCTACGATGTATTATTAGAAAACATGCAGGTATAATAGCAGTGATGTATCTACTTTACAACATTATTAATGCACCTAATTGGCAACAGATTAGTTCCTTACTACTCAGATAATCCACCTACATAAACAGTATATATAAATTGTGCAAGTTTCTTTACTCTTGATCACTTAGCATGTTGGACCAAGGTTGGGTGTTTTTTTTCTTTTTGTTTGTTCTTCTGGTAGTAAAATACAAAATGTTCAATACAAATTAAATCTGATTTAAAAATCCACCCTATTGTGTGATATGAAAATGAGAGCATAAGCCACCTTTGGAGACAGGCACTGTGACACTCTACAACTTGTTGTTACCATATATGAATAATGGAAAATAAATGTAAAACACAAGTCTCTACCAGGGGCAGATAAACCCCTTAAAGGGAATGTGTCATCAAAAAATGAGTCATTGTTTAAGTCCCATTTTTATCTTAAACTCATTTTTTTAGGAATTTTTGGTTGTTTTTCTTCACATTTTTCATATCACGTTCAATACTTCTTAAGTCTTGCAGTTTTCACTTTGGCCACTAGGACTTGTTTTCGCTGCTTTAACAGCAGTCAGAGAGATGCTTTACAGTAGCTTCATGCACATTGGAGCCTTAAGACTGACTTAGTCCCATTCACTTCTATAGGAGAGTTTTCTAGGCATGCTCTGAGACCTGGGAAGAAGTGTGTAGAGAGGTGAAAGGGTGAACTGTAACTATCTGCTCTTGTGACTGGTGGATCCTGTGTTATCTATTCACACTGGTGTCTCCTTTCAGTTTGACCCTCTTTGTGCTGATAATGAGCAGACGACTGACAATGTTTCTCTACAGAACAGGAAGTGTCAGACTATTATTAGGCTTAGTGGCCAAAGTGAAAACTGCAGGACTTAAGAATTATTAAAAAATATTGAAAGTGATCTGGAAAATTAAAAAAAATATAACCTAAAATAATTTAAAAAAATGTGTTAAATATAAAAAAATGAGTTAAACAATAAGTCATTTTTGATGACACATTCCCTTTAAGGAACCTTGATCTGCCTGTATGTCATTGCGTTGTTGAAGGGCTTATCCACTTCATAAAAAAAATACTAACCTCCTGATACCTGATTACCTGTTTACCTTCTTCTTCCAATTGCGACAACACCGCTGCAGCTGCTGATTGGCTTGCTCTAAATGGGGATTTAAGTAGAGGCACGTAACTGATGGAAAAAAGGAGCAGATGAAGTTAAGTATATGGTTTGGGGATTTTTTTTCTTTTTTACTGTAGCTCATTATTAATTTTTATATGAACCGGAGAATCCCTTTAAAGGGAATGTGTCATCAAAAATGACTTATTGTTTAACTCACGTTTTTATGTTAAACACATTTTTTAAGAATTTTTAGGTTATATTTATTTTTAATTTTCCATATCTCTTTCAATATTTTGTAATAATTCCTGCAGTTTTCACTTTGGCCACTAAGCCTAATAATAGTCTGACACTTCCCGTTCTGAAAGAATCTCAGTTGTCTGCTCATTATCAGCACAAAGAGGGTCAAACTAAAAGGAGACACCAGTGTGAATAGATAACACAGGCTCCCCCAGTCACAAGAGGAGATAGTCACAGTTCACCCTTTCACCTCCCTTAACAGTGACTTCTTCCCAGGTCACAGAGCATGACTAGAAAACTCTCCTATAGAAGTCAATGGGACTGAGTAAGTCTTAAGTCTCCTATGTGCATGAAGCTACTGTAAAGCATCTCTCTGACTGCTGTTAAATCAGTGCAAACAAGGCCTAGTGGCCAACGTGAAAACTGCAAGACTTAAGAATTATTAAAAAAATATTGAAAGTGATATGAAAAATTAAAAATGAAACAACCAAAAATTCCTAAAAATGTGTTTAACATAAAAATGGGACTTAAACAATGACTCATTCTTTTATGACACATATGGAGCAGGAGTAAAAACTGAGCCTGGTGTGTACTCAGAGGATACTCCTTGGTGATTTCAGTTGCTATGATGGGCATGAGTCTTATGGAGACCCCCATGACTGCCATGATTATACTCCTATTACATTCTGCCACAGTGGGACTAAAAATTACGTTAAAGTGTAAAAATAAAAATAAAAAATCCCTTTTGCCATTGAAAAATAAACAATACAAAAAATGTATATAATTGATATGGCTATAAGTCCAGTTTAATAAAATACATTTAAAAAAAAAAACACGCTACTCATTTTATACATGGAATGCCATAGAATAAAAAGCCCAGCACCAGAATTTCAATTTTATTTGTCATTCTGCCTCCCAGAAAAAGTGGTATGAATAGTGATCAAAAGTCACATACACCCCAAACTTATACCAATAAAGACTACACCTTGTCCTACAAAAATGAGCTCTCAAACATCTCCAAGAATGAAGAAACAAAAAAGTTAATAGTGTAAAAAAAATTAGATGTAAAATAGGTTTAAAAGTATGAAATATAACGAAAACTGCGTACGTTTGGTATCGACGGAATTGTACTCAGCCGCAGAATAAAGATAACATGACACTTATTTAACAAAATGAACAATGTTAAGCCAAACCCCAAAACTTCACTCCGCAAAGAATTCTTCTTTGATTCTCCATTACAATATATTGGGCATTATATGGTACCATTATAAAATATTACTTGTCCAACAACAAACAAGACCTCATACAGCCGCTACAGATATCATTAGGCTCTGGCAGCATTCCTCTCTTTTCACATGCAGCTCCTGAGTAAAATGTATGATTAAGGTTGCATAGACAAGCTATTGTGTCACCTTCAATGTTGCTTATATGGAGCCTGTAGGCTGTTACATTACTCCAAGTGCCATGTATATGGAGCTTTAGAATGACTGAACAGACTGTTGTGTCACCTCCAATGTTACTTCTATGGAATCTGTGAGCTGTGCTATACTATTCCGGATGCCATGTATATGGAGCTTCAGAATGATTGGTAATTTGAAACATCCTTTAATGGGCACCAACTAATACCTATACAAAGTGCAGAACAAGCAGCCTGAGAAATAAAAAGGTAATGGCTCTTGAAAAAAATAAATAAGCGGGATCTTAAAGGTAATATATCAGATGGTTTATGCTGCCCTATCCGAGAGCAGGATGTCATAAAGGGAGAGAAGCTGAGCTCTGTGATAAATAGGGTTATATGATAGAGGAGAGGAGCCGAGCTCTGTGATATATAGGTTTAATGATAGAGGGAGAGGAGCTGAGCTCTGTGATATATAGGGTTATATTGCAAAAAAGTGCTCTGGGACCCAGAAAGACAAAAAGGCACACAAAATAGTGTATTACGTCAGGTATAAACGTGTAAACCAGGCTATATCCACTGCTCACCTGATTCAGTTGTACTTTTTGGCACAAACCTTTTTTAAACTTATGTTAGA